>JAVTVY010031736.1:0-122730 GCA_036873755.1 Hanleya hanleyi
AACTTAATGGAATATCAGCGTAAAGAGATGACCTGTGGTAGCGCCGTTACAGATTTATCGATGTTGGTCTAGAAGCGTCCATATACTAGTATTCCGCATTATATCTTATGACTACGTAGCCTGCCTGATTGTTTGTCTGTATGGCTCATCTAAATCGCCTTACAAAAGATCTAATAAGACATTTGATGGCACATATTCTGGATATTGTTGATGTAGACGAAGCTACACGAAGATCATCTGATATTGTTTTTCTTAAACTTCCGGTATATCTGATCGTATATGTACAGTATTGATATCACGATGAATAATACTGAGCCAATTTCTCACGAAGTCGATCGAACTATAGAGATAACTTATCTTTCTGGAAGTACTTCCTTCGAGTACTCGAGAAACTCAATTTCATTAATATCAACCTCTTTATTCTTGGAAGAGACGTTTTAATACAGATCGTCTTGGAGCAAATTCGACTCCATCAACTGCCTGTATGTAGATTCCGTCTTTCAATCACCTCATACTATCATCTTATCTCAGGAATAGTATAAACATTGGGTACTCATGATAATATAGTCTTATAATCATAGGTTATTGATTCACGCCAATGATACACTCCTTGAACATCGCCATGTCTTGCTGACTTCATTGACAATTTTTGACCGCTTATCTCTTTTGGGAATCCATCCTGTGTTTTCATTTCCTACAGGGTGGAACTGGTTCTAACTGTCATACGAAATAGGTATTTCAATTATTGATGCTGATATTCTTTTATGGACGACGGCTGAATATTGAATGCCGGATATGATGCTTGCTATCCTATTGTAGGGTTTCGCGTGGGCGTGAGTCCTGAGCAAAAGGGAAGCGACGAGCAATCCAATAGCTTGTTTACACATTGAAACAGAAACGGAGAACAATTTCTGCTTCAGTTAGATTGAATGCCATTGAAAGATCACTAACACTAGGATCATCAATCTGCTATGTTGTTTTTGACTCTGTCGTCTGCCGTCTGCAAATTTGTAAACAAAGACGAGGAATGTCACCTGATTTTGTATGCGTAAGCCCAGAAAACCGAATAAAGTAAACATATCCAGAAACAAATGCGATTATAACGTGTAATAGAATCCTCATCCATCAAATTATATGCTTCAATCGTATCAATCCCATCTCATAAATTTCAGACAACCTAGACCTACTGGTTTCAAATTGCCGCTTTCAGTGTGCAATTTGATCCATGAAAATGACAAATGTTGTTCTCGTCGATGTTGACCTTCTAACGTACAGTGCCCCTCGTATGTTGCTGCCAGAAGCAAAGAGTCGGAATCAGTTAAGTTCCTTAGGTCTTTACCACTCTTTTGTTGTTCTTGACTGGTTCGGTCGGCCTTATAAATGGATCTACAGCCCCCAAAATGTCCACTTTCAATATCGGAGCCGCCGAAGGTGTCCTGTTGATCTCGTGAAGCATGGGCGACAACTCTTGTTGTACCTGTGTTCGCGCAAGCGTCCTTTGAAACTGCTCCAGGGATGTATTATATTGTTGACACAGATAGTACTGAGGAAGTCACACATCTCCGGACCAATATATAGCGGCGCGAGTGACAAAGTTTCTTATCATCTCCAACATCTTCTTATTCCCTTGCTGGAGATTGACGCATCTCTGTTGAATGTATGTCCAATAACAAGAATGTTTACGGAGAAACTGAACGTTTCAGATTATTGCTTTTTATTGAGAATTTCAGCCTACGTCTTATTTCAAAGTCACCGTTCCAAGTTTGATGTCGATCGATTTCTTAATTCCTAGCATATCTACCAGAATTGATGCCAACACCTATGCTTAATAAAGGCAGCGGATTGAAAAGTGGTATACCCCTAGGCTGAGTACTATTCAGTCATGTGCTCGATGAGTTCTTATTTGCCGACCGAAACCAAAGTGATTTTACCAAATGAGCAAGACCGATAGATAGGAGAAAATCATATAGGCGATTGATGGGACTCGAACTCACACCGTCAATGAAACCAGCCGCTTGGTCATTCAGCACTAACACTCTAGCGCACTGCGTCACATTTCCTCCCATGCTGAGAGGTTCAGTAACGGGTTTATATAGAGTGCCAACCTCTATGTCTCGACGACGTTGATTTGGTCCATCGGGAACATATTATTAGTTAGGAATTAATACATGTACAGATGCTCAGTCTCGGGGCCAATAGCTACCAGCTCAGTCTCGAGGCATCAAAATACACGTTCCACTACCAGCAAAATCCATGTTTTTGCAGACACGTTAAAATTCAGGTAGTTATCAAAATGATTATCCAATTCGTTGAAAACTAAAATGAGTTCTTCTAAAGTTTGAAAATTATTTTCATTTTGGTTCTGCCTCTATGGAATACCAGCTTTATCACACCAATGGATTCGGAAACCTCCTACTCAAATCGCCGCTCATTTCCTATTAACGCGGAACCACGACTATGTAGTGAAAATCGCATAGTGCACCAATCTCGTCAACACAGTAATAACTTATAGACCATTTTCTTTAGCCAGTATAATAAGTAAAGGGATCCTATCCTTAGATGCTTGATAGATATTTCGATCGACTATGCAGACCAAAAGTACATGTATATGTACATGGTTGTGGGCTGTATACACCTACCTAAATTGTTGTTGGACATATTATGATTATGACTCCGTTAATCTAATATGAAAGCGTGAGTTGGTTTAGGTGGGGGAAAAGGGTGAGAAAAGGGTCGTTGCCCATTGAGCCTAGGAAATGAATGTATGTATATTACAATTTCGTCGATTTCGTTTCCTTTGATATTTAATTTTCATGCTGGGAAGGCTTACTTCCAATTTGATTAAGATATTCCAGATAAAATTACAGTGCTCATAACACGTGATATATGTGGCATGTTCTTGTCCTGGAGTCTTAAATTGATGTAAAATCGATAAGATAGAATTTCTAAATAGGTTCATCGTGTGTACATTTGAGCACGGTACATTTGACTTTGTCTCCAGCTTATCCGAAATAGGTTTTCTGTGTAAAAGCTATTTCAAGTGAAACAATTAATGCTTATTATTGCTCTTTCTTGCCATCCTGGCGCATACATTCTCGGTAATAATGCTGATTGGGGTTACAATGTAGTGACAACAGAACTGGAATTCTGCTGCGCGCGGCAAATAATTTATTTAATAGTCGGCCAGAATGTTAGTCAGTTTCCAAATGTACGATTCTGTTATTTCAGGTTTCAATTTTTGGACAAATTTGGAGTTAGACCAGTGTGCATTTCTCTTCGTTTATAAACTTAATTTAACATACTAGTTTCATATCTCTGAGCTACGAGGACGTTCTTCATCATTCTCTATATTAAAATAGGCAGTCTGTTCCTACCGTGGATCACGTGATACAGTTATTTGCAGCTTCAGATATTGGGAGTTCTTCTAATGTAGTAGAAGATTCTCATAGCCTTAATATGAACCTCCACAATCAAAGCGTGACTGAGAAACATCATATTCTAGAAAACGACGTTACAAAGAAAATCATATTGATTAAGAATCTGAGTCCTATTGACCTCAGAAATTTGCATATTGGGGGAGGTCACGGGGAGGTGACAGCCAATCAGAAGCGAGTAAAATTTGACCTCAGAAATTTGCATATGACGTCACGTGTTCTGTGGGTACAAGATGGCGGCGTGTGGGACCAAGATGGCGGTGCGTGGGACCAAGATGGCGGCGTGTGGGACCAAGATGGCGGCGTGTGGGACCAAGATGGCGGCGTGTGGGGTACAAGATGGCGGCGTGTGGGGTACAAGATGGCGGCGTGTGGGACCAAGATGGCGGCGTGTGGGACCAAGATGGCGGCGTGTGGGACCAAGATGGCGGCGTGTGAGTGGGTGCAAGTGTGGGACCAAGATGGCGGCGTGTGGGACCAAGATGGCGGCGTGTGGGACCAAGATGGCGGCGTGTGAGTGGGTGCAAGTGTGGGACCAAGATGGCGGCGTGTGAGACCAAGATGGCGGCGTGTGGGACCAAGATGGCGGCGTGTGGGACCAAGATGGCGGCGTGTGGGACCAAGATGGCGGCGTGTGGGGTACAAGATGGCGGCGTGTGGGGTACAAGATGGCGGCGTGTGGGGTACAAGATGGCGGCGTGTGGGGTACAAGATGGCGGCGTGTGGGGTACAAGATGGCGGCGTGTGGGTACAAGATGATAGAATGTATATTCCGGATCGATTCCGGCTCTCCCGATCATCACAGGATGATCAGATATCTCCAATCGGGTCAAACTCTTCCTTCAGGATCAGTCTAGCATCTGTACCATCCTAGGGTTGAGCGTTTATTGTCCCGTGTATCTCCGCAAAAAATCAACAAACAAAATGGCGGCTCCAGGATGGTGTGGGGACGCCCTTTCCACATCACGGCGTCGATCCTAACCATAGCGCCATCTGCACAAACTGACGCAAGGGAGACAACTCGTGTGGACCAAGGGTATGGAAATAGACGTTTTGGCATCTAGGGGAGCCACTATTGGTCCGATTGGGTCGAATGAGGTATCAATGTGAAGCATTCGTGAAGGGGCATCTGATTGGACTAGCGGCTCGTGCGTTGTCACCATTCTGCGCATGCGCGGTGGCCCAAGGGTATGAACATAGACGTTTTGGCATCTAGGGAAGCCAATAATGGTCCGATGGGGTCGAGTGAGGTATCAAAGTGAAGCATTCGTGAGGAGACATCTGACTGGACTGGGTGTGGTGTTGAACTATCGGCATTCTGCGCATGCGCGGTGGCCCAAGGGTATGGACATAGCCGTATTGGAGCTAGGGGCGTCCCTGGTGGACCAATGGGGTCGAATGAGGTATCAATGTGAAGCATTCGTGAAGGGGCATCTGATTGGACTAGGGGCTCGTGCGTTGTCACCATTCTGCGCATGCGCGGTGGCCCAAGGGTATGAAAATAGACGTTTTGGCATCTAGGGAAGCCAATAATGGTCCGATGGGGTCGAGTGAGGTATCAAAGTGAAGCATTCGTGAAGGGGCATCTGATGGGCTGGGTGTGGGGTTGAAATAGCGGCATTCTGCGCATGCGCGGTGGTCCAAGGGTATGAAAATAGCCGTTTTGGAGCTAGGGGAGCCCCTAGTGGGCCGATGGGGTCGTGTGAGGTATCAAAGTGAAGCCTATGTGAGGAGACATCTGACTGGACTGGGTGTGGGGTTGAACTATCGGCATTCTGCGCATGCGCGGTGGCCCAAGGGTATGGACATAGCCGTGTTGGAGCTAGGGGAGTCCCTAATGGGCCGATGGGGTCGAGTGAGGTATCAAAGTGAAGCCTATGTGAAGGGGCATCCAGTCATGGGTGGGTGCATGTAAAATTTTTCCTGAAAAAAAGAAGAAGCGGAACACGGACTTTACCCCTAAACTAGGGGAAAACCCCTATCACCTCTAGCCAAAAGGGCTAATATCGGTCCCCGGGCTTATTGGGACCTGCCTATCAAGTCAATGGGGTGATGTGAATAACAACAAGTTCAGCAATGTTCATACAGTTTATTATCCCCAATGTTACATCATACCCAGGCTGGGGGAGCCGCCCTGGGTATGTTTAGTATGTTCACAGCAAAACAAATTGAAATATCAAACACCATGTTTTATTATTTAACGCACCGTCACATTAGGTACAAGTGTTTACTGAGCTCAAGTCAATGATCAGCATGTAGACATAGAGAGTATGTACGGCATGTTATGGTATTCATCAGTGCACGAGTGACGCATTCAACCGATGGCGGTGGTGGATCAGCTTGGTAAGGAAAAACGTAACATTGGTCACCCTCTTCACTGTCCACTTGGTGTTGGGTCGTTGTTGTTGGGCCCATTCCAAGGGATCCAATTTTTCCACTTGGTCCAGCATCATCTCTAGTGACCTCCGGTTAATGATGGTAAACGGTTGGTCGTACACTGGGTTGATGGCACTGGAATAGAAATAGCGCAATTCACCCGTCATCTTATGGCATAAGATGTACCCAAATGCTACATTTAATGTGAAGGCCGTAGGTTGGTCATTGAAGATGGTTTCCACGTAGCTGCGTAGACGGGTGAGGTTGGTCAGTGGGAAATTGTAGATATCTTGAATAGGGCGATGACGGTGGAAACAGTGCCGTGTCATGGACCAATGGCGCCGAGAGATGTCACTCTCTGGATGATCTTCGGGTAAGAGATCGCTAGGAACATTTATGGGCTCGTCCAGAAAATGTTCGATGTATGACGTATGACTCGAAACCGTAACGGTGGGGTCCGGCCGGAAATCCAGGCTCTTCCCAACTGTGGGTATAGGCGGGCTCTCCGTCATCGCATCACCAGTGGCGTTCGTCTTCCCGGGCTTATCTTCACTGGGTCTCACCTTCCGCGGCTCCTCTTCAGTAGGAAGTTGTCGCCAAAACCGTAGAGACGGGACATGAATCAAACGCTGATGCCGTCTTAACTGACTGCGTCGTTTGAAGAGTTGACCACAATCCTTACATTGTTCCGTCGCGCCCTCGTGGAATGAGCGTTCGTGGCGCAGTAAATGATCCTCCCGATTAAATGACCGTGCGCAGGTTATACAAGTATACCGTGCATCGTTGTGGGTGGAGGCCTCGTGGCGTCGTAAATTATCTAGACGAGTAAACTGCTTCTGGCAAGTTGTGCAAGTGAACATCTTGGTGGTTGACAGAGTGTCTGATGAAACGGCAAGGCCGCTTCCCTTTTATAGCACGCTAGCTGGTGATCTATTTTTAGCACACTCAGTCGAAAGTCCGAAAAGACACGGACGTACCCGAAAAGATACGAAGGTGCATTCCTAATGTGTGACATGGTCTATAAAACACGTCCCTCGGGATCCCACACCTTCATTTCTAAGGTTGCAGAGCCATGGCGGAGATCCAGCCCTATGCGACTCGCATTTTACAGCATGCCACCGTGGTGAATTCATTCACGGGTTACCGAGCAGTGGTCCGGTCCATGTTTGCAGATGGCGACGACAACGAGGGGCGACGCCAGATTCTCAACGAGTTCACAGAAGCGGTCCTCGACAGAGTGCACTCGATGGAGAGGCGTGCCATCACTCACCACTACTGGACTATGACAGCCATCCTTGATGCTCGGGCTATGGACCACAAGCGCTCACGCCGGAACCAGCGACGGCTGGTTGGCCTCACAATAGTCTGTGCCCTATTGACCCTGGCGCTGTGGCATTGACAGTGGGACTATAAATACGAGGGTCAGACAGAGTGTGTGTCATTTACCCTTCGTCATTGGGTCAACCATGTCACCCAGAGACCTGCCCATAAATACGAGAGACAGACACAGTGTATGTCATTCACCGTTCGACATTGGAGCAAGCATGTCACCCGTTCTACGAGCCATCCTTCCCCTTACACCGCGGGTGGGGTTACACGTCTATGAAGATAAAGTCACCCTGGTGGAAGACCGTGGAGATGTTTCCTGGTCGCCCGCTGAGACCGTATCGAATACGGTTACGCTACACCGTGACGGCTGGACCAAATGTAAACGGGTGTTGAGCGGCGAGCTCGACGGACACCTCATCCACATAGACAATGCCATCTACGTATACCGTGCAACCTTCTTCCCACGCCTGGGCCGCTACCAAGACGCGAGGCTTCACCCTAGTCCCCGATCTGTGGACAGCCTTGGAGAAAGTGGTGCCTATTGTGGACCAGCTGTTTACACCGGACGAGCGATCATCAGACCAGTTGGAGTGGGCTCGTGCCCTGAGAGAAGCGGCGGCAGAACCCCATGAACAACTGTCTAGCCATGAACCCGACGACGACGATGCCATTGATTACCCGGCTAGACTCAGTCAGCCCAGTGACATGACCACCTGATCCTTTGATCTCACGGGGTTCTCCCTATAAATACGAGAGACAGTCAAATCTGGTACAATTCACGTACTGACCATGACGGAGCCTATAATACTGGCGTATCTCAGCTTGATCCCCGAGGTTTTCCTGCACGTGTATGCGGATAAGGTCGATATCATGGAGGAGGTGGGAGACATCTGTGATGCGGACCCTACACAACCGTGCCCGGCTCACATTCGTCTGTCCCGGGAGGGCTGGACCGAATTCAAACTGGTGTTGTCTGGTGAACTGGACGGCGACCTCATCCACTTGTGTCGAGCTGTTCAACTGAGAATTTCATTGATACAAATTTACAACATCTAGAACAGCAAACTAATTTCAGTGAGTTAGACTATAGAATAAAAGAAAATGAAATTAGTAAGGCAATTAAAGGACTCAAAACACAAAAAGCATGTGGCCTAGATGGTATCTGTAACGAAATGCTGAAATATGGCTATACCAGTCTTGGTTCATGCATTCAAAAGCTATTTAACCTTACTTACTCCAATGCGGTTTATCCCCGATGCTGGAGTGAAGGTTACATCTCTCCTATTCACAAGTCTGGTACTAAGAAAAACCCCTCCAATTATCGAGGAATTACTATAACCAGTAATATTGGCAAACTATTCAACTCAGTTCTTAATAACAGGTTGGAAAATTTTCTCTCCTCTCGCGATATCATTAGAAAAGAACAATTGGGCTTTACTAAAGGTGCGAGGACCTCTGATCATATGTTTGTTTTGAAAACATTGGTAGATTCATACCAACAGGTTGAACACAAACCAATGTACGCTTGCTTCGTTGATTTCTCGAAAGCATTTGACAAAGTTTGGCATACGGGTCTTTTTTACAAACTGCAGTCGATCGGTATAGGTGGACAATTTTACAAGATTTTAAAAGATATGTATAATAACAATATGCTATGTGTAAAGGTTGCTGGTGCACTGACAAACTTTTTTCAATCATTCGCTGGTGTTCGTCAGGGCGACAATTTAAGCCCAAATCTTTTTAAAATTTTCATTAATGATCTACCATCCATATTTGATAATTCATGTGACCCGGTATTCCTTGGGACCACACCTCTCAATTGTTTATTGTATGCAGATGATGTTGTGCTATTGTCTGACAGTAAGGAAGGTTTACAACTATCCCTTGATAAACTACAATTATACTGTGATAAATGGAGTCTGGAAGTGAACATAGCTAAAACTAAATGTATGATATTTAACTGTAAAAGTGGAACATCTCCAAAATCATTCTGTCTTGGTGATGCCCAAATAGAAACAGTACAGTCGTACACATATTTAGGAATTACATTTAACCCATCTGGAACGTGGAAATTGGCCAAAGTTCAACTGAATGGCAAGGCATCTAAGGCATTCTTCAAAATTCGAAAATGTTTTTCATGTAACCCTCCTGGAATCTCCACTTCTTTGCATATATTTGATCATACTATTAAGCCTATTTTACTCTACTGTTCAGAAATATGGGGATCATCCATTGTTACAAAATTGAGTAAAAAATCATTTTTAGATAACTATATTAAGAATGAACCACTTGAAAGACTTAACTTGAAGTACTGTAAATACATTCTGGGGGTCAACTCCAAATGTACAAATTGTGCTGTGTTAGGTGAACTCGGTCGACGTCCTATGCTAATTGATGTTATTTGTTCAATGCTTAAATACTGGCGTCGCTTATTTGAAATGCCTGATGATACGTTATTAAAGAAAGCTTTTGATTTTTCTATCAAATTGGACACCCAAGGAAAAAAGACCTGGGTAACGGGTATTAAATGTATATTGTCATTCTTAAATCTAAGTCATTTATACGAACAGAAAAAAAGTTTATCTGTTGGTAGCTTAGTTTCCAAAGCTGCAAGAAGTTTCTCTTCTGTATTTTGTAACTGGTGGAATGAACAACTGTTTACCGACCGTCCCAACGTAGCGTATGGTAACAAACTCAGAACATATAGAACCTTCAAGCTAAATTTTGTGTTGGAACCTTACTTATCTATTCTGAATCGAGATCATCGCAGTGACTTATGTAAGCTACGAACAAGTAGCCATGACCTTCAGATTGAGAAAGGTAGATTTGCCAAAGTACCAGCAGATAAGCGTTTATGTACTCTTTGCAATGCTGGTAAGGTTGAAGATGAATTCCATTTTTTAATGGAATGTAATAAATATGATAATTTTCGGGACATATTTCTATTTAAATGTGATAGCATGAATGCCAACTTTTCTCAACTCGATATTTCAAACAAATTTATTTGGCTCTTATCGTGCGAAGATCCAATTATTGTGAAAAATTTAGGTAAGTTTGTTCATGATTGTATGAGCGCACGTAGCAATATGATTGATGGTTCGGCATCTAAACATGACAAATGTGTTACTGGTACAGGAATAACAGATGTTAGCTAATATACGTTTTTAGTGTTACAAACAGATACTAGTCAGTAAGATCATAATTTATTGTAAAATGCCAGCGAAATCGCTGCTCCTGGCATTATTGTTCCTTGTATCACGACTGTTATTTTTCTGTAAATCAAATTATTTCTAATCAACTAGGTTATTCTATATGTATATATACTTAATTATCTTCACTTGATTGTATATCTGCTCGATAACGGGCGCTGTGATCAGCAAATAAAGAACCTTGAACCTTGAACCTTGAACCTTGAACCTTGAACCTTGTGTCACGATGTGTACATCCGACGCGGCCCTTTCTTTGCTCAATTGGCTCGGCTAGATGGAGGTACAGTGCATTTTACCCTTCACCCTGATCTATGGTCTGCATTGGAAGATGCCGTGGTAGATGTGGATGAAGTGCTTATCAAGTGGTCATCAGACGAGTTGGACTGGTCATTTACCATGGCCACTGTGGAAGCCCACGAAGAAAATCAGAAAGAAACTCCGGCCCAAGATATACCCGTTATAAATAAACGATAGAGCCAGGGTCCATCATCATTTTGTCACCATGAAGCGCTGGGAGAAGGTGTTGGATAACTTATACTACAGTCCCGACAGTCCGGCGGCCTATAGTGCCTTGTCGGCTCTCTATCGAGCGGCCAAACCGCAGGGGATACAACGTGCCCAAGTCCGAGATTGGTTAAGAAAACAAGACACCTATACCTTACATCGATCTGTCCGTCGCCATTTTCTACGGAACCGGGTCATCGTGGGAGGAATAGATGCCCAGTGGCAAGCGGATTTGGGCGATATGAGCGCCTTTGCCAAACACAACGATGGGAATCGGTATATCTTGACGTGCATCGATATCCTATCCAAGTATGCGTGGGTGGTACCCATCCGGACGAAAACGGGGGCAAATCTCATAGCGGCGTTCAAAGACATCTTCAAGACCGGGCGCAAACCTTTGTATTTGCAAACCGACGAAGGCACGGAATTCCTCAACAGACCGTTCCAACAGTTTCTGAAAGCCCAGAAGGTGTTTTCTTCCATACGTACAACGAGACCAAGGCTTCCGTGGTGGAAAGGTTCAACAGGACATTCAAAGGCCGCATGTATAAATATTTCACCTATAAGAATACAAGGCGGTACATCGATGTTCTCCCGAAACTTGTGAGTGGTTACAATCGAGCCTATCACCGGAGTATAGAGAGAGCCCCCATTACCGTCACCCAACGCAATGAAGCCCAAGTCCGGCGTGTGTTGTACCCCAGGCCATCGCAGCGAACGACGAAGGCGGAGTACAAGGTCGGGGACCCTGTACGGATCAGTAAAGTCAAGGGCAAGTTCGAGAAAAGTTACTTGCCCAACTGGAGCGATGAGCACTTCCTGATTAAACGGCGCCTACCCCGACAGCGGCGAGTCTATGAACTGGAAGATCTTCAAGGGGAACCGTTGCTAGGGACGTTTTACGAGACGGAATTACAGCCTGTCGTAAAAACACAGCAAGACTACTACACGGTGGAGCAGATTTTGAAAACGGAACGTCGACGTGGCAAACTGTTTCATTTCGTCAAATGGCAAGGCTGGCCCAGTTCTTTCAATTCCTGGGTCGCGGCCAACCAGGTGAAACGACTATAAAGCCAGACACCACTGCCGTCCTCCTTCGTTCCACGTCCGACCACAGTGCTATGGACCAACAGCAGCTGTCTCTGAACACAGCGTCTCCCAAAACGCGCAAAGCGCAAGTGGGCTTTGTAGTGATAGTGCTAACCCTGCTGAGTGTGCTGTACGGAGGTGTGTTTTACGACGTAGCCTATGTCAGCACGTTACTTAACCAATTGAGAACACCAGCCACCAGCGAAACCGGTCTACAGAGAGCACCAGTCAACCCCGTATCGGGCCCAGTCACCACCACCACACCCCGTGTACAAGCCACGTCGAGCTCCACACCAAGCTCTACACCTACACCAAGAACACCCACTACGTCTCAAGACCCACCGGATTTCATCCCTCACAGTGAACAGACAACGACCACCGACGTTGTACCCACCCCCATCATCATCCCTGACAGTGTACAGACAACGACGACCGACGTTGTACCCACCACCACTCCAGTTCACTCGTACGAAATTTACCAGAGCGGGTTACCACGACAACGGATACACGTCGAACCATGGACCCACGGTGGCAGCATCCCTTCACGTGTCTCATCGCAGGACCGACGGGCTCCGGCAAAACGCACTTCGTCCGGAAGCTCCTTCAACACGCCGACAGCATGATCACCCCACCTATTGCCCGAGTCGTGTGGTGTTACGGAGAATGGCAGGCAGCGTATACAGCAATGCCCCACATCACGTTCGTGGAAGGCCTACCCAACCTGGCCGATTTGGAACCCGACACCTTGGTGGTTCTGGATGATCTCATGGCGGAGACGGATGCGCGGTCACCCAACTCTTTACCAAAGGCAGCCACCATCGACGGCTCAGCATCATCTACATTGTGCAGAATCTGTTCAGTAAAAACAAAGAACATCGGAACATCAGCTTAAATGCCCACTACCTGGTGGTCTTCAAAAACCCGAGAGATACCACTCAACTGCTGCACCTGGCGAGACACCCGGCCGCACACCGTTTGCGTTGGAAGCCTTTAAAGATGCCACAACCCCTCAGCACGGGTATATGCTCTTCGACCTCAAGCAAGCCACCCCCGACCACCTTCGACTACGGACCGGCATCTTTCCCGGAGACACCCACCACGTGTACTTGCAAAAATAATGTAAACACACCCACAGTGGCGCCCCCAGCTGGAGTGTGTGTGTTTGATGATGGAGATAATAAAAAGAATGAATACCACAGCAGGGTTGACTTTGTCTCTGAGGTGGATAAAAAGGGCAGAGTTGTGGGTTCTGGCATTAGTTGTACATGATGTCTGCGCGAGTACGGAAGCACGCTCCCACGTTCCGTGTATTGAAGACGGCCCCACCCGAGTTGGTCCGAACCATTGTACGCGGTGCGGACCCTGACCTTGTACGCTGTCTGTGCGAGATCGGGTACAATCTGTTAAAAGGCAACGTACCACTGACTCCGGCTCAGAAGACCAAGTTGGCCAAGCATAAGACAGGTCTCCGAACCCTAGTCCATAAGCGGGTCCCGCAAACACAAAAGAAAAAGGTGTTACAGAAAGGCGGCTTTCTCGGGGCCATCTTAGCACCGTTGGCCGCTTCCGTGTTGGGTCCAGTATTGGGTGGACTCTTCGGCCGACAATGAACCACACGAAAAAAATGGTCCTCGTCGAACCACGGTTGCTTCAAAACCTCCAATCGCCCTACCCTGTCCCACCTACGGTGAAGACCATAAACACCCTCGATGGAGAGATGCAACAGATCTTACAGAGACCGGGGTTAAGCGACAGTGAGAAAGTACAACGGTACAATGAGACGCTTCAACGGTACATGACGTTCATGGACCAATACAAAACCCTCTCTACCCCACCACCACCACCACCACCACCACGTGACACACCGCCGACCTCAGCACCCCTCCAACAGCCGCCATTACCAGGGATAGCACCCACAGCCCCACAGTGGGTGGAAGACGAAGTGCTGAAGAGTGTACCTGCATCGTTCAAGAAACAAGCTGGCC
Source organism: Hanleya hanleyi (assembly GCA_036873755.1). Taxonomy (NCBI): domain Eukaryota; kingdom Metazoa; phylum Mollusca; class Polyplacophora; order Lepidopleurida; family Hanleyidae; genus Hanleya; species Hanleya hanleyi. The sequence goes on from JAVTVY010031736.1 coordinate 13,927, forward strand.
TGGTATTACAACGGATGAAACAGAATCCTAACATGACTTGGAATGATAAAGGCGAACTCCTGGTACAGAATCAGGTGGTCCCCGGGACCCACATGACGGATTTAGTGAATGACCTGATGCGTAAACGCAGATCGCACACGGATCCTCGAGGATGGGAGGTCTTTGCTCAAGGCTTGAAAGACATGCATGTACCACAGGAATTGGTGGGGAACCCCCACCGCTGGGCCTTTATGCAGCGACCCCAGCAATCGCCGAGTCGTGCACCACGACAGATTCCACAACCTTGGGAAGCCGACTGGGAACCGGAGTCACCCCCCAAAACTCCACCACCACAACGGGCACCTTCTTTTCAGACCTTTAAAAAACCACCCTTGATCAGGACACCGCACATCTCCAGAGCCGTGACACGTAGCAAGTCAACGCGACGAACACGACGCCGGACACAACCACCCAAGGTCTGGAACACCTATTAAAACCAACAGCAGCAGCAGGACAGCTCAGTCGCCATGTTTTACCTCACGCTACCCAGTAACAGTTCGCTGGATGTGTTTCCTGACAACACCGTGGCCAAGTATGTGACTCAATTACCACAACCGTTGCATTTACCTGGCCGGTGGGAATGTGGACTGGTGGATATTCAGTACCCTTACTCGTGGTACAACGTGCGAGCCAATGAAGTGTGGTACGAGGTGACCTACGAAGGAAAAGACACCGGACTCACCTCCCCGAAGGCCAATACGATACTCCCAAGGAGTTCATGGGTGGGCTGTCAAGACTGTTGCATTATAAGGCTCTACGGGAGGTCACGAATACTTCAAAACCCATCAAAGCCTATCCCTTCAAGAATCACGTGAACTTCGATTACAACGCACACAACGACAAGGCAGAGCTTGTCGTCTCCGCCAACGCGAGTGTCGTACTGAGTCCTGTCCTACAGCAAATGCTGGGTTTCGATCTACGGACGTTCGCTGGTCCCACTGCACACCAAGGCGAGATCCCGATGGATATGAAGTCGGGTATGTACGGACTCTACGTCTACTCGGATGTGGTGGACAACCACATCGTGGGCGATATCAACACACCTCTGTTACGGGTGGTGCCCATTAAAAAGTTGTATGGAGATCAAGTCACCCACAGTTTCACCCACATGCTCTACCTGCCCGTACGACAAACCCACATCAACACGATCACGGTGGATATAAGAGATGACACGGGACGACCGGTGGCATTCGAACGCGGGAAAGTGGTGGTGACACTTCATTTTCGACAAGCACGTGCTCCCCACTTTGTATAATGAAGGTGCCTTACGAGTGCGATGCACGCAGCTATATGGACTATTATGCCCAACAGGCCGGGGGTGGCTTTCCGGTGTTTAGTGGTGCACGCATGCAACGTGGACATGGACTGGGGAACATACTCGGCAGCATCGTCAAAACGTTCCTGCCCTTGGTGACGCGTGGGGTGAAAGCAATCGGCAAACAAGCGGTACGCAGTGGACTGCAAGTGGCCGGTGATGTCTTGGGGGGTACGGCACCCAAAGAAGCCTTGAAACGGCGGGCCAAAGAAGCGGGAGGCGTCTTGGTGGCCAAAGCACAACGCACCGTAGGGAATAAAAGAGCTGCCACACCGAGACCACGCACCAGTCGACGACCGACCCAGCGACGACGCACATCGAAGACCCGGGATATCTTTTCTTAAAACATGTCCTTGATCCACGCCGAGTCCTGCCCCTCCACCAACAGTGAATTTGATTTGTGGACCGTGCCGCCCACACAGACCAGTGCCGAACAAGGATTATGGGTGGAGCATCTCCCGCTGTCCAGCATCAACGCAACAGGGCCCATCGAGTTCACCATCAGTAATGCGGATACGACCTATGTGGATTTAGCCCATACCTACTTGTATGTGAAAGCCAAGATCGTCAGTGGAGATGGCACCAGAATCGCCGACCAAGCAACGGTGGGCCCGATGAATCTCTGGTTGCACTCGATGTTTCAACAGGTGGATATATTTCTCAGCGACAAACTCATCAGTGACTCGACCAACACGTACCCCTATCGAGCCTACATCGAGACGCTGTTGTCGCATGGGCGAGAGGCTAAACAATCTCAACTGACAGCCGCTTTATTCTACCAGGACAAAGCCGAGCACATGGGCGCAGAGAACGACAATACGGGATATAGCAAACGGAAGGCTTTGACCGCGAACGGCGTCTCGGTGGATATGATCGGTCGACTGCACGCAGACATGTTCATGCAAGACCGATACCTCTTGAACAAGATCCCCATCAAAATCCGACTGATACGGGCGCCTCCGACCTTCGCCTTGATGGCCACTAACGTAGAGGCGCATGTAGCTGACTATAAGATTGTCATCGAAGACGCAGTCCTGTATGTCCGAAAAGTGAAACCGAATCCAGCCGTTCAATTGGGACACATGAAAGCCTTGGAAACAAAACCAGCCCAGTACCCTATCCGACGTGTACAAACCAAAGTGTTCTCCGTGTCTGCTGGAAATATGAGCGCCAACAAAGAAAACCTGTTCCTGGGGGAACTACCCAAGCGATTGATCCTGGCCTGTGTGGAAAATACCAGTTTCAGTGGAGCCTACCCAGAGAATCCGTTTGACTTTAAACATTTCGGCATCAATTTTGTGGCCCTGCATGTGGATGGACAACAGGTGCCAGCCACCGCCTTAACGCCGAACTTTGGGCGCGCGAATTTCATTCGAGCCTATCAGAGCCTGTTTACAGCCACCGGTCAAATCAACCAGGACGAAGGGAATTTCATCAGTCGGGAGGACTACGGGAACGGATACACGTTGTTCTGTTTCGATCTGACCCCTACCTTAGAGAACGACCATCAGCTGGCCCTGGCCAAGCAAGGCAATTTACGGTTGGAAATCCACTTTCAACGAGTCCTCCGGAGCACCGTCAATGTGATCTGCTACGCCGAGTTTGACAACATCATTCAAGTGGACAAGGCGCGCAACGTGCTGTGTGACTTCTCCACCTAACATGGATACAGACCAGATAACCACCGTGCTGGAGAATGACCCAGAGACACGTATGATGTTTCAAGGGGTGTTCGCCCGAGATGTGTTCCCATTAGACCGTGTGTATCCTGCTGCTTACATTCTCAACACGGACCCGATGGATCGGCCCGGTGAACATTGGGTGGCCGTGTACTTGACAGAACAGCAGGGCGAATACTTTGACCCGTACGGCCTGTCACCCCTCCATCCCGATTTAACAGACTTCATGGATCAAGGCACAGAGACGTGGTGTTGGAACAGTCAAACGTTGCAAAGCCTGACCAGTAGCGTGTGCGGACAATATTGCTTGTTTTACCTGTACCATCGATGCCGGGGAAGACCCTTATCTACCATCGTACAGATGTTTGACGAGTACCCCAAGGCCGAGGACCGCGATGTACTCGTATATGACTGGGCCGCCCATCATTTCAATGTACAAGTGCCGTTCTGGGCTTGAATTCTTTCAATGTACACACGCCCGCTGTTCTGGGCTTAAGTTTACAAGCCCCCTGTTCTGGGCTTCAGTTTACAAGCCCTCTGTTCTGGGCTTCAGTTCTTTCAATGTACAAGCCCCTTGTTCTGGGCTTCAGTTTTCACGTGGTTGTTCTCACGTTGTTGTTGTTCACTGAATAAAAAAAATGAGATCTCACCAAAAAACCCTGTCTTGTGTGTTTTATTCATAATGCATCAATGCCCAATGTGGAGATTCAGTGGTGTAGGATGGGGCCAAAATGTAGCCCATCAAGGTTAGAATGCAAGAGCACTATAGTAAAATAGAGAGCCAATGAAATCAGCCCACAGACCAAGTACGTGTTTTTGGTCTAGGTTTGGAGCGGGCATTTCATTGAGGTGCGTGTATACGGTGAGTGTCCAACACGTATAGATGAAGTTGATGACTATAAGTTCTATGTTGTCGATTTAACCTCTCCCTACATTGACGCGCGCGCGCGCGCTGCGGCCGGAGAACCCGCGCGCGCGCGCTGCGGCCGGAGAACCCACGCGCGCGCGTGCACGCTGGGGGGCCGGGAAAGTTGGAGATCGTTTTAGTGAAAACCGGAAGTGACGTCACACACTTGCGCAGACCCACCACACCACGTGAACGCCATTGTAGAGAAAAAACCCCAGTACATGACAGACACAGACAAGTCTAGACATGGCCAAAGGTCACGCCCCATTCACCCCCACCGGAAGTGACGTCACACACTTGTTCATTGGACCATTAGTGGCTCCCCTAGCTCCAAAACGTCTAGCGGGACCCATACAGGGTCCAGTTTTCGACACTAGGTGACCACATCCCGACGAAATGGCCAGTTTTTGACACCGGATGTGCCGCCATCTTGAACATACGTGCCGCCATCTTAGATATGTCCCATAATGCACCGGGTCAAAATACTCGCTTCTGATTGGCTGAGAGCTCTGTGACGGATTTGAAATACTCGCTTCTGATTGGACGAGAGCTCCGCATTGCGTCTGCGCATGATATGCCTACCGTACATCCAACCCATCAGATGCCCCTTCACGAATGCTTCACTTTGATACCTCACTCGACCCCATTGGTCCACTAGGGACGCCCCTAGCTCCAACACGCCGGCATCTTGTACCCCACACGCCGCCATCTTGTACCCACAGAACACGTGACGTCATATGCAAATTTCTGAGGTCAAATTTTACTCGCTTCTGATTGGCTGTCACCTCCCCGTGACCTCCCCCAATATGCAAATTTCTGAGGTCAATAGGACTCAGATTGGGTAGACGCTACTACTAATACTGATACGGATTTCGTATTTTTGGAACGTCATGATATATTGCCGGCATCACTGGAAACTGTTGTCCGTTTCTCTCTTGCAGGAAACTAACCTACTTTTATGTATACTATGATTTATTTGTTTAATCCTATTATATGAATTAGGTCTTTGAAATATGGACGCGAAAATTATTTAATGGACGAGGGCTCAATATAGAATGATGGACCCAGACGCTTGCATTCCAATGTTCACTATCTCAAAACTTGGGTCTTGAGAATATTGAGCGTTGACTGATCAATATTCAATATTCACACAGGATCCGTGTGAACATTATAGAATTACAGAAACACATTCGATTCTAGTTAATAACCAAAATATTATAAATTAGAGATGACTTTTGCTAAATAACCCAACGGTGACATTTATCGCCCAACCACACTAAAGAACTTGGTCAATCCTTCATATTCGCCAAATTATCAGGAAAGTTATAGGATATCAATACCAGACGAAGACAAGTCTGACCACGCATCCAACGTGCAGCTAGCGATCAATGTAGCATATCTCTCTCCGGATAATTAATCATGTCCGGATTGCATTCCGTGGCATCACTTAGTATGGCTTCTTCAAGACTGACCGAATGACATTCCACTGCCGAATGACATTCCGCTATGGTGCCGAGGTTGTCAAGACATGGAGACACTTATTAATGGATACTTTCATTACAGCGGGCATATCAAATAAATGTACTCGATCCCCATGTAACAGAACATACCGATTCCTCCATCTCCGAAATAACCAATACATATATTGGGCGGTATACAAAACGATATATATCAATGATGTTATGTATAAAAATATATATTAATCGAAGGACGGAACACAGTCTTGTTGAGGCAAAGTCAAGAAGTAATTAATAGCACATATCAAACGTACACGGAAATATATTTATTTACTGATTTATTTGTCATCTTTTATACCCAACAAAGACCGTCAGTACCGAAGCTCTGCCTTGCTGGTAATACAACAAATACATAATATGTAACAAGGCAAAACAGTAAAAGATAAAAAAAATAAAAAAAATAAAAAAAAATTCTCTAGTAGGTAAAATGAATTGAAAGTACTGCAATTAATGATCTAATAAATAAATACGAGGTAAAATACGCCAAATAAGTCGGTTCATCCCTCATGTAAGTAATCACGAGAGAAGCTTAATAATACATACCGACCTGATTAGGACTGAGGTTAAGAATTTGAAGAAAGTCAGTGAATCCAGCAGAAGTCAGCGTAATTGCGTATCTCCAGTTATAGCCCTCTCTTTTATGGACAGCGTAACTGCGTAACTTCGACCATGGACCATTTATTTTTGCTCAGCGTAACTGCGTAACCCGAGCTCTACCTCTCTCTTTTTCTGACAGCGCAACTCCGTAACTCCAGCTATAGACCTCTCTTTCGGACAGCATAACTGCGTAACTTCGGCCCCGGACCATTTATATTTGCCCAGCGTAAACGCGTAACTTCAGCTCTACCCCTCTCTTTTTCTGACAGCGTAACTGCGTAACTGCAGCTATAGACCTCTCTTTCAGACAGCGTAACTGTCTTCGGTGATGCACCATTTATTTTTGCCCAGCGTAAATGCGTAACTTCGACAGACCCATTTAACTCCAGTGATGGATCACTTCTTTGTGCTCAGCGTAACTTGGTCAGTCCCTTTCTCTTCCTCTCAGCGTAACAGCGTAACGTCATTTATATCCCTCTCTTTTACCATGTTTACCGACAGCGTAACTGCGTAACTTCGACAGACCCTCTTAACTCCAGTGATGGATCATTTCCTTTTGCTCAGCGTAAATGCGTAACTTGGTCAGTCTCTTTCTCTTTCTCTCAGCGTAACTGTATAACTCCAGCTATATACCTCTCTGACAACGTAACTGCGTAACTTCAGGCCATCATGGACCATTCCTGTTAGCTCAGCATAATTGCGTAACTTCGTCAGACTTTTTCTCCTTTTCTCATTGTAACTGCGTAACTTCGGTTATAGACCGCCCATTTCCTGACGATATAACTGCGTAACTTAATCAGACCATTTCCGTTTTCCTCAGCGTAACTGCGAAAGTATCTATCGCTGGAGTTACTGGAGTTACTGGAGTTACTGGAGTTACTGGAGTTACACAATCATGCAGGGTAAAGGTAAAACAGAAAGTGTAAATTGCCGGAGTTATGCAGTTATGCTGGAAAAAGAATCATACTTGGAGTTACGCAGTTACGCTGAGCAAAAGAGAAAGGCCTGCCGCAGTTACACTCTCAGGAAAAGAGGTTAATAGCCAGAGTAGAGTTACGCAGTTACGCTAAGCAAACGAGAAACGGTCTGCCGAAGTTACGCAGTTACGCTGTCTGAAAGAGAGGTCTATAGCTGGAGTTACGCAGTTACGCTGTCAGAAAAAGAGAGGGGTATAGCTGGAGTTACGCTGAGCCAAATATAAATGGTCCAGCGCCAAAGTTACGCAGCTACGCTGTCCGAAAGAGAGGTCTATAGCTGGAGTTACGCAGTTACACTGTCAAAAAAAGAAAGGGGCATAGCTGGAGTTACGCTGAGCCAAAAATAAATGGTCCAGCGCCAAAGTTACGCAGTTACGCTGTCCGAAAGAGAGGTCTATGAAGTTACGCTGCTCGAAAGAGAGGGCTATAGCAGGAGTTACGCAGTTACGCTAAGCAAAAGAGAAAGGGTCTGACGATGTTACGGAGTCATGCTGAGCAAAAATAAATGGTCAATTGCTGAAGTTACGCAGTTACGCTGTCTGAAAGAGAGGTCTATAACTGGGGTTACGCAGTCACGCGGTCAGAAAAATAGGGGGGTTTAGCTGGAGTTACGCAGTTATGCTGAGAAAAAGAGAAAGGGTTTGACGAAGTTACGCAGTTATGCTGAGGAGAAAGGAAATTTGCCGAACTACGCAGTTACGCCGACCAAAAATAAATAGCCCATCACCGAAATTACGCATTTATGCTGTCCGAAAGAGAGGTATATAGATGGAGTTACGCAGTTTCGCTGAGAAAAAGGGAAATTCGTCGAAGTTACACAGCTTCTCAGGAAAAGAGAGGAGTTTTTTGCCGCAGTTACGCTGTTAGAGAAAGAGAGGGCTGTAGCTGGAGTTACGCAGTTATGCTGAGAAAAAGAGAATCGGTCTCGCAAAGTTACGCAGTTACGCTGACAAAAAGGGGAAAAGTGTTACTGTGTACTCAAGAATATACTACCATTGTAAGACTGAGCAGAAGTCCACTGTATATCAGGCTTGCCATCTCCATGGACATGTCTGCCCCAGGACTGTTACTGGAGTTACACAATTATGCAGGGTAAAGGTAAAACAGAAAGTGTAAATTGCTGGAGTTATGCAGTTATGCTGGAAAAAGAATCATACTTAGAGCATCGAATGGCGTTACGCAGTTATGCTGACAAAAAGCGAAAGGGTCTTACGAAGGTAAGCTGAGGAAAAAAGAAAGGGTCTAATAAAAAGTAGTGGCTTTTACTGGAGGAAGTATTGTTTCAGTTGTAGACAACATTCCTATGTTAAACAGATGCTGCTGATTACAGTCATTGCTCAATAACTATATAGCATTTCTTGGTTTAACATACACATTATTCTTTAGCATTATTCACTGGCACTAGTATTTCTAGGTTTAAAGGACACATGAAGTGTTTCACAGATTCAATGTTCATCCAGTCTCTCTACATAGCCCCAGACTCATAGCATTTCTCGGTTTAACAATACAGTAGGTACAAATTTTTACTCCATACCATTTCCTGAGTTTATGCATCGACAAAGGGGAATCGTCCAAAGTCAAAAGTTATGCTGATAGGAAAAGTGTGGTCTATAGACCACACTTTTCCTATCAGCATAACTTTTGCTGAAGTTAAGCTGAAGAATAAAGAAAGGGTCTGCCAAAGAACACTCTCAGGAAAAGAGGTTTATAGCCGGAGTTACGCCAAGCAAAAGAGAAAGGGTCTGACGAAGTTATGTAGTTACGCTCTCAGGAAAACAGGATTACAGCCGGTGTAACGCTAAGCAAACGAGAAAGGGTCTGACGAAGTTACGCAGTTACGCTGAGCAAAAATAAATGGTCCAACGCCGAAGTTACGCAGTTACGCTGTCCGAAAGAGAAGTCTATGGCTGAAGTTACGCAGTTACGCTGTCAGAAAAAGAGAGGGCTATAGTCAGAATTACGCAGTTACGCTGAGCAACACAAAAAGGCCTGACGCAGTTACGATCTCAGGAATAGGGGTTTATAGCCAGAGTTCCGCAGTTACGCTAAGCAAACGAGAAACGGTCTGCCGAAGTTACGCAGTTATGCTGAGTCAAAAATAAATGGTCCAGTGCCAAGGTTACGCAGTTACGATGTCCGAAAGAGAGGTCTGTAGCTGAAGTTACGCAGTTACACTGTCAGAAAAAGAGAGGGGTATATCTGGAGTTACGCTGAGCCAAACATATACGGCCCAGCGCCAAAGTTACGCAGTTACGCTGTCCGAAAGAGTGGACTATAACTGGAGTTACGCTGTCAGAAAGAGAGAGAGGGTATAGCTGGAGTTACGCAGTTACGCTGAGCCAAAAATAGCTGGTCCAGCGTCGAAGTTACGCAGTTACGCTGCCCGAAAGATAGGGCTATAGCCAGAGTTACCCAGTTTTGCTGAGCAAAAGAGAAAGTCCCGGCGAAGTTACGCAGTTACGCTGAGCAAATATAAATGCTCCATAGCCGAAGTTACGCAGATAGGCTGTCTGAAAGAGAGTTCTATAGCTGGAGTTACGCAATTGCGCCGTCAGAAAAAGAGAGAGGTATAGCTGGAGTTACGCTAAGCAAAAGAGAAAGGGTTTGACGAAGTTACACAGTTATGCTGAGCAAAAATAAATGGTCCATTGCTGAAGTTACACAGTTACGCTGTCTGAAAGAGAGGTCTATAGCTGGAGAAGTTATGCTGACAAAAAGCGAAAGGGTCTTACGAAGGTATGCTGAGGAAAAAAGAAAGGGTCTAATAAAATAAGTGGCTTTTACTGGAGGAAATATTGTTTCAGCTGTATATAGCATACATGCACATGTACTGTCAGTCAGTCATACATTGCTCAATAACTACATAGCATTTCTTGGTTTAACATACACATTACTCTATTCGTTAGCATTATTCACTGGCACTAGTATTCCTAGGTTTAACAGATACATGAAGTGTTTCACAGATTCAAAGTCCATTCAGTCTCTCTACATAACCCACCGCATTTCTCGGTTTAACAGGTACAGTAGGTACAAATTCTTACAGACCCCATACCATTTCCTGAGTTTATGCATCGAGTTACTCAATCATGCTTAACAAATGAGAATGGTCCATAGTCAAAAGTTATGCTGGTAGGAAAAGTGTGGTCTATAGCTGAAGTTAAGCTGAGCAATAAAGAAAGGGTCTAACGAAGTTACGCAGTTACACTCTCAGGAAAAGAGGTTTATAGTCGGAGTTACGCCAAGCAAACGAGAAAGCGTCTGACGAAGTTACGAAGTTAGGCGGAGCAAAATTAAATGGTCCAGCGCTGAAGTTACGCAGTTACGCTGTCAGAAAGAGAAGTCTATAGCTGGAGTTACACAGTTACGCTGTCAGAAAGAGAGAGGGCTATAGCCAGAGTTACGCAGTTACGCTGAGCAAAAGAGAAAGGCCTGACGCAGTTAAGCTGTCAGGAAAAGAGGTTTATAGCCAGAATTACGCTGTTACGCTAAGCAAACGAGAAACGGTCTGCCGAAGTTACGCAGTTACGCTGTCTGAAAGAGAGATCTATGGCTGGATTTACGCAGTTGCGCTGTCAGAAAAAGAGAGGGGTATAACTGGAGCTACGGTGAGCCAAAAATAAATGGTCCAGCGCCAAAGTTACGCAGTTACGCTGGCCGAGAGAAAGGTCTATAGCTGGCGTTACGCAGTTACACTGTCAGAAAATGAGAGGGGTATAGCTGGAGTTACGCTGAGCCCAAAAATAAATGGCCCAGCGCCAAAGTTACGCAGTTACGCTGTCCGAAAGAGAGGGCTATAACTCCAGTTACGCGGTCAGAAAAAGAGAGAGGGTATAGCTGGAGTTACGCAGTTACGCTGAGCCAAAAATAACTGGTCCAGGGTCGAAGTTACGCAGTTACGCTGCCCGAAAGATAGAGCTATAGCCAGAATTACGCAGTTACGCTGAGCAAGAGAGAAAGGCCCGGCAAAGTTACGCAGTTACGCTGAGCAAATATAAATGGTCCATCGCCGATGTTACGCAGATACGCTGTCTGAAAGAGAGGTCTATAGCTGGAGTTACGCAATTATGCTGTCAGAAAAAGAGAGAGGTATAGCTGGAGTTACGCTAAGCAAAAGAGAAAGGGTTTGACGAAGTTACACATTTACGCTAAGCAAAAATAAATGGTCCATTGCTGAAGTTACGTAATTACGCTGTTTGAAAGAGAGGTCTATAGTGGAGTTACACAGTTACGCTCTCAGAAAAGGGAGGACTATAGCCAGAGTTACACTAAGCAAAAATAGAATGGGTTTGACGAAGTTACGCAGTTACGCTGAGCAAAACTAAATGTTCCATCGCCGAAGTTACGCAGTTACCTTGTCTGAAAGAGATGTCCATATCTGGAGTTCTGAAGCTGTCAGAAAAATAGAGGGTATAGCAGGAGTTATGTAGTTACGCTAGGCAAAAGAGAAAGGGTCTGACGAAGTTACGCAGTTATACAGAGCAAAAATAAATGGTCCATTGCCGAAGTTACGCAGTTACGCTGTCTGAAAGAGAGGTCTATAGCTGGATTTACGCAGTTACGCAGTCAGAAAAAGAGAGGGGTTTAGCTGGAGTTACGCAGTTATGCCGAGAAAAACAGAAAGCGTTTGACGAAGTTACGCAGTTATGCTGAGAAGAAAGAAAATTCGCCGAACTACGCAGTTACGCTGGCCAAAGATAAATGGTACGTCACCGGAGTTACGCAATTATGCTGTCCGAAAGAGAGGTATATAGATGGAGTTGAGATGGAGTACGCTGAGAAAAAGGGAAATTCGTCGAAGTTACACAGTTTCTCAGGAAAAGAGAGGCGTTTTTTTTGCCGGAGTTACACAGTTACGCTGTTAGAGACAGAGAGGGGCTGTAGCTGGATTTACGCAATTATGCTGAGAAAAAGAGAATCGGGCTGGCAAAGTTACGCAGTTACGCTGAGAAAAAGGGGAAAGTGTTACTCTGTACTCAAGAATATACTACTATTGTATGATTGAGCAGAAGTCCACTGCATATCAGGCTTGCCATTTCCATAGACATGTCTTCCCCAGCTCTCGTTACATGAAAGAATGACTAATAAGTCGGGAGCCAAAGTCAGATAAGGGGCCTAGACTTTGCTCCCGTTCGCACCTCGAGCTGATCAATTTCTGCACCTGTAGTGTTAAAGAGTACGGTATGGATACAAGGTAGCTACCGCGATTTTGCTGTCAGCAGTAGTGATACTAATTTTCTAGAAATAAAGTGGGAGTAGGGGAACGTATAATCATTTGTTTATAATTGGAAGAATCAAAACGATAGATGTTATACACTAAAATAAAGCTCATGCTTTCCACTAGAGAATTAATATATTCCAAAAAATTTAGAACGTCACAATGACGAGATAATTACCCGTATCTGTGTTGGGGAGACAACTGGCTCTCACCAATCTATTTGACCTATATACAGAATGGAAAGTAATTATGAACAGAAACTTTCTGACATTATACCTTATCATACCGGGGTCATTTTAAGTCGTAGTGCAGAATCCTACAGGCAAAGGATCATGAATAGGCCTATATCCAAAATAGCACTCGAGAAGGGTATTGCAAAAATGCGTTTTCGTCCAAATTTCGCGACAAAAGCGCATGGAATTAATTTAATTTTTCTGGAATAAGGATTTGCTGTCGCCAGAAATATTTGTGGGAGAAATGGTTAGAAATCTTGAACATCAGCGTTATAATCGACCACAACTACATTCGGAAGAAAGCGCTGTCACCGGATTATCCAAAGTAGTTTGTTTTCATTTTCTCTTGGAGCTTTCAAATCTTGCGTTTTAGCTGTAGATTTTTTTTTGTTTACAGCTCATTTATTGCAACTTGATTGTTCGATCTTTTATATTCGGAAACATGTGTAACATACATTTATCAGATTCAGTGTGGGTCTTGAGCTTGAAAATCGCTAGAATTGGAAAAAATCTAATTATATAGCCATCAAAATTTTCTCGCAATCAAGGAAGAAAGATTATCCAAGAATGTACAATGAGAAGGCACCAACAGTCCAATTTATATAAACGACTTGATAAGTATTATTGACCAATAGTGGCTAATGTAGAGAGTAACACGAATGTTCAACATCAGTAGATTATGTGGGGTCAGACGAACGGTAATTAATGTAGGTTAACTTGATGGAAATAGTTGAAAAAAAGTCAACTATAATATATATATATAATATATATTATATATATAAGATGGATTTCTGTCCTATAGGTGTTGCGGTAAGGAACAAAATTTTCATTTTAGCAGTATAACTGCCAAGTTCGAATATTTAAAAGTAAAACAGTAGCTGGATATGCACGAGAAAAATCCATCCAAAATTATGCATAATGTGCAAGTTAATAGAGTGTAAAAACGTGCAAATGTGCGTTTTTTACACTTTTGGGGGGAATTCCCATAGTGTTTTCCTAAATTCCTGAAAAAACACCTCGCAAACCAAATTCATTCTGATAGTAATTTCGTTATAATAATGTTGCATGTGTGTTAATTTCATTTTGGTTCAAGAAGTGTTTTTTGAAAAATATTGAAAAATCAATTCGTTGTTTTTTGCAACCTGGTACGAAGTGTTGCAATTCCATATACGTCTCTGGAAAAGGCGATTACGCCTGTGGCCGTGTGGTAAGTTCGTACGCTTCGGTGAATCATAGTTTGCATTTGTGAGTTCGAATCGTGTCTTTGACATGAATTTTTTTTTCGTATTCGTATTCATAAAAACTTGAGATTATTTTCTTCGAATTATGAAGCATAAATAGAACTTTAAAATGTCTTCATTGATAATTGAAAGTATAAATCATAAATATATATATTTATAATTCGAATTTGACAAAAGTATACAGTATGTGCGTTGGTTAACTTCTACGTTCAAGTCGACCTTCGAACTTTTTTATTTGTCAATTTTTACTCAGAACTATTATGTTGAAGGCATCATAATCAGCGTAGCCGATTTATATATGTTTTAAGTGATCGGCTGATGTCGGGATGATCACCTTTGGAAAAGTGAAATGCGAACTGTGCGAGAGTTTTACCATCAGGCAAACAAGAAAAGTATCTGTTTCACAATTTCATTGGGCTCAGAGTGGATGAGCGCATGATAAAGACATAAAAGTATCGATTTTCCAGCGATGTAGAGGGCGGTGCGACAGATCTGCTCGAGAAAAGATTGCACCAGCAACACCCAATAGTATGTCTCGAACTCTTCTTCCCTTTGCACGTGTCGAAAGGTCAAGGGCAAAGTGTTTGCAAAAAAAATAAAAAATACGAGGTGTAAACAAGTTTTTTTCCACCTGAGGTCCGATTGGATATATTCATCTGACAGGCGATTCTCGTGCCAACAGGAGTTGTTTGTTGTGCCAGTCATTTGACTGGAATCCAAGTAAGTAAGTAGTAGGATTTAACGTCGTTTTCAACTATGTTTCAGTCATATCACGCCGGTTGATTGGAAGCGACTGAAAGGGCATGAAATTGAGGAGAGCAGTTTAAAGAATCAAAATAAAATGAAATTGTCAGATAAATGACGAGGTAAAATTGATTAAAATACTGGACTAAAAAAAACATATTTAGAGTTATGTTGTATGTGAGACGATAAATTCGTTTGGAGTGGCCTAACCTCGAAACCGGTGTCATTTATTTTTAGACATGGGGATTCCGCTGTTCAGCACAGCGTCACAGAGCTTCCACATAATAGCGGCTTGACAATAGACAGTCAGCGTAGTACCGCCCGCTATCTTACCGCAACTCGTCCTTTAGAATCACGAGCAGCTAATCCTGATCAGAGGTGAAAAGGTCAGTTGAGTCTTCAGAACGAGAGATCCTGAAGGATCTTGGCGCCCACCATTGTCCGATAATTGTAACCTAATAACAAGAGGATCTTTTTGTCCATTGTTACTAAGAACGAACGATTGATTTGTAATTTTGTTTACAGAATTTCGAATCTGAGCGAAAAAGGGACACTGAAAAACACTAAGATATAATCTTTCTAAGTTTCAGGAGTTTCAAGAATTCTAGAAACTGTTCTTATGTCGGTTGTTATAGTACAAGAGAAATTAACAAAGTTAGTCTGAAAGTGAATGTATATGTACGGAGGATCCTTCGTCTTCGTTTTGTAGTATTTTTATTTCATTATTTTTTTGCACGTGTCATCATTGGGTAACTGGAAGCGAAGACAAATCTCTTTTGACACTTTGGCATGAGCTATGAAACATACTCAAGATTTTATAATTAGGAACAAATGCTAATTCTGTTCTGTTTACTGGGCTAGTTTGAGATATCTCTTTTAAGATACCATGCTCGAAAATAGCAACTGCATGGACTAAAGAAAACTCAGTTAAAATTTGAAGAAATACATTTTAATTCCGAATTATTTGAACTCCTTGATATGGAAGGCGAAGGTATGGATATTCTCTATAGTCAATATACAGAATATGCCCCACCGTTTGATCCACCGACTCTCTCGTATTAATTTGAAGCGTAACTTGGATTTTCGAATCGGATCAAAAAGGTATCTTGCACAACTAGGCCCCATGTGGGACCTGTGTACCAAATTTCAGAAAGATCCATGAAATATTTCCTGAGAATTCACGATAACTACGTTTCAAGGGGAAATTCAAGATGACCACCCCGTGGCCATATTGGGTTTTCGAATCGGACCAAAAAGGTATCTCGCTCAACTGGGCAACAATGGGAATCTGTGTACCAAATGTGAGGAAGATCCATGCAGTACTTCTTGAGAAATCACGATAACAAAGTTTCATTGGGAAATCCAAGATGGCCGCCTGTTGGCCATATTGGATTTTCGAATCGGACCGAAAAAGGTATTTTGCACAACTAGACCCCAAGGGCAACCTATGTACCAAATTTGAGAAAGATCCCTGTAGTACTTCCTGAGAAATCACGATAACCAAGTTGCATGAGAAAATCCAATATGGCCGCCTGTTGGCCATATTGGATTTTCGAATCGGACCAGAAAAGGTATTTTGCATAACTGGACCACAAGGGGAACCTGTGTACCAAATTTGACAAAGATCCATGCAGTAGTTCCTGAGAAATCGCAATAACAAAGTTTCATGGGGAAATCCAAGATGGCCGCCTGTTGGCCATATTGGATTTTCGATTCGGACCGAAAAAGGTATCTTGCACAATCAAACGCTAAGGGGAACCTGTGTACCAAATTTGAGAAAGATCCATGCAGCACTTCCTGAGAAATCCAAGATGGCTGCCTGGTGGCTATATTGGATTTTCCAATCGGACCAGAAAAGGTATCTTGCACAACTAGACCCCAAGGGGAACCTGTGTACCAAATTTGACAAAGATCCATGCAGTACTTCCTGAGAAATGACGATAAAGTTTCATGGGGAAATCCAAGATGGCTGCCTGGTGGCCATATTGGATTTTCGAATCGGACCAGAAAAGGTATCTGGCACAACTAGACCCCAAGGAGAACCTGTGTACCAAATTTGAGAAAGATCCATGCGGTAGCTCCTGAGAAATCGCGGTAACAAGGTTTCATGGGGAAATCCAAGATGGCCGCCTGTTGGCCATATTGGATTTTCGAATCGGACCGAAAAAGGTATCTTGCACAATCAGACCCTAAGGGGAACCTGTATACCAAATTTGAGAAAGATCCATGCAGCACTTCCTGAGAAATGACGATAACAAAGTTTCATGGAGAAATCCAACATGGCTGCCTGGTGGCTATATTGGATTTTCCATTAGGACCAGAAAAGGTATCTTGCACAACTAGACCCCAAAGGGGAACCTGAGTACCAAATTTGACAAAGATCCATGCAGTACTTCCTGAGAAATGACGATAAAGTTTCATGGGGAAATCTCAGATGGCTGCCTGGTGGCCATATTGGATTTTCGAATCGGACCAGAAAAGGTATCTGGCACAACTAAACCCCAAGGGGAACCTGTGTACCGAATTTGAGAAAGATCCATGCAGTAGCTCCTGAGAAATCGCGATAACAAGGTGACATGAGGAAATCCAAGATGGCTGCCTTGTGGCCATATTGGATTTTCGAATCGGCCCAGAGAAGGTATCTTGCAAAACTAGGCCCACAGGGGAACCTGTATATCAAATTTGAGAAAGATCCATGCAGTAGTTCCTGAGAAATCGCGATAAGGTTTCATGGGGAAATCCAAGATGGCCGCCTTGTGGCCATATTGGATTTTCGATGCGGACCAGAAAAGGTATCTTGCACAACTAGACCCAAAGGGGAACCTGTGTATCAAATTGACAAAAGATCCATGCAGTAGTTCCTGAGAAATCGCAATAACAAAGTTTCATGGGGAAATCCAAGATGGCCGCCTTTGGCCATATCGGATTTTCAAATCGGACCAGAAAAGGTATCTTGCACAACTAGACGACAAGGGGAACCTGTGTACCAAATGTGACAAAGATCCATGCAGTAGTTCCTGAGAAATCGCAATAACAAAGTTTCATGGGGAAATCCAAGATGGCCGCCTTTGGCCATATTGGATTTTCAAATCGGACCAGAAAAGGTATCTTGTACAACTAGACTCCAAGGGAACCTGTGTACCAAATTTGAGAAAGATCCATGCAGTACTTCCTGAGAAATGACGATAAAGTTTCATGGGAAAATCCAAGATGGCCATCTGGTGGCCATATTGGATTTTCGAATCGAACGAGAAAAGGTATCTTGCACAACTAGACCCCAAGGGGAACCTGTGTACCAAATTTGAGAAAAATTCATGCAGTAGCTCCTGAGAAATCGCGATAACAAGGTTTCATGGGGAAATCCAAGATGGCTGCCTTGTGGACATATTGGATTTTCGAATCGGACCAGAAAAGGTATCTTGCACAACTAGACCCCAAGGGAAACCTGTGTACCAAATTCGAGAAAGATCCATGTAGTACTTCCTGAGAAATGACGATAACAATGTTTCATGGGGAAATCCAAGATGGCTGCCTGGTGGCCATATTGGATTTTCGAATCAGACCAGAAAAGGTATCTTGCACAACTAGACCCCAAGGGAAACCTGTGTACCAAATTCGAGAAAGATCCATGCAGTAGTTCCTGAGAAATCGTCATAACAAGGTTTCATGAGTAAATCCAAGATGGCTGCCTGGTGGCCATATTGGATTTCCGAATCGGACTAGAAAAGGTATCTTGCACAACTAGAACCCAAGGGGAACCTGTGTACCAAATTTGAGAAAGATCCATGCAGTAGTTCCTGAGAAATCGCGATAAGGTTTCATGGGGAAATCCAAGAAGGTCGCCTTGTGGCCATATTGGATTTTCGATGCGGACCAGAAACGATATCTTGCACAACTAGACACGAACGGGAACCTGTGTACCAAATTTGAGAAAGATCCATGTAGTACTTCCTGAGAAATGACGATAACAATGTTTCATGGGGAAATCCAAGATGGCTGCCTGGTGGCCATATTGGATTTTCGAATCAGACCAGAAAAGGTATCTTGCACAACTAGACCCCAAGGGGAACCTGTGTACCAAATTCGAGAAAGATCCATGCAGTAGTTCCTGAGAAATCGTCATAACAAGGTTTCATGAGGAAATCCAAGATGGCTGCCTGGTGGCCATATTGGATTTTCGAATCGGACTAGAAAAGGTATCTTGCACAACTAGAACCCAAGGGCAACCTTTGTACCAAATTTGAGAAAGATCCATGCAGTAGTTCCTGAGAAATCACGATAACAAGGTTTCATGGGGAAATCCAAGATGGCTGCCTGGTGACCATATTGGATTTTCGAATCGGACCGGAAAAGGTATCTTGCACAATTAGACCCCAAGGGGAACCGGTGTACCAAATTTGAGAAAGATCCATGCAGTAGTTCCTGAGAAATCACGATAACAAAATTTCATGGGAAAATCCAAGATGGCTGCCTGGTGGCCATATTGGATTTTCGAATCGGACCAGAAAAGGTGTCTTGCACAACTAGACCCCAAGGGGAACCGGTGTACCAAATTGCAGAAAGATCCACGCAGTAGTTCCTGAGAAATCGCGATAATAAGAATTGTTTACGGATGGACGACTGACTGACGACGGACGACGGACCACGGAAGAAAAGCGATTTGAACAGCCCACCATCACCAAGATGGTGGGCTAAAACACATAATAGTTCAGAAAACTAATTGGCTGTGTTCAGTGTCATCTGTTATGCATTCATATACAACTACACATACTGTTTCTTCGTGTTGAGGATGCTAGGTCCCCCGCCGAAATGGCACCGATATTTTTAAGCGTTGTTGGTCTCAGGGGATATACTCAGGGGAGGTAACTGCTACTTGATAGGCGTAGGAAGCGGAAAGGTCTTTCCGCCTCTCCAAGTTTGAGATCAACTCAGAACTGCTGACTGAACGTTGATTGCTACTGTAATATAGTTTCCACGCAGTGAAGCATGGAAATAATGTAACCGAGATGCAACCCAAGCGACATCTCATGGCATATTATCTGCAAACCAAATTTGACGAGAATCTGAAGGCGTCCTCAGCCAAAAAAAAGCCCGGAAACCAAATTTAGACCGGTGGCGCCACCCGTTGCGCATGTGTGCGAAACACAATCCCAATCGACATTTTCTGCCATAGGAATACCAAATTTGAGAAACATCCGATGAGCAGTTGTCAAATTATTGCCCGCAATTTTTTTTCGGATTTTTCGACCAGGTGTCGCCACCTGTAAGCAGAATCGGGTGAAATACAATCTCAACGGACATCTCATGTCATGGTATCTGCATGCCAAATTTGAGAAGAATCCGAGGAGGGTCCTCAAGTTATTGCCCGAGAAATAAATTTAGATTTTGCCACCAGGTTTCGTCACCAGTAAGTGCAAATGGGCGAAACGCCACATCTTTTGTCATGGTATATTCACACCAAATTTAAGAAGAATCCGATGAGCGATACAAGTGAGCGAAAGAAAATCCCAAGCAACATCTCCTGGCATGGTACATGCATGCTCAATTTGAGAAGAATCTGATGAGCAACTTATTGTCCGTAAACAAATTTCAGATTTTGCCACCAAGTGGCACCACCTGTAAGCAGAAGTGGGTAAAACGCAATCCTAGGCAACATCTCATGGCAAGGTATATGCATACACTGTAATAATTGGTGACATGTTTAACGTCTCAAAATGAAACATGATTTTGTCCCAACTATTGGGACATGTGAGTACGTACATGTTTCATTTTAAAACGGCTTCATGTTTCAATTTGAAACACCTGTCATCTTCTTATGTGTTACTGATGTCTCAATATGAGACATGTTTTCGTTCAGCATGTGTTCGTTTGAAACATGTGATATCCTGCATAGTAAAACACGTGTTGTATTTACATATCTCGATCTGAAACATGTTACAGCCGACTACATGTTTCAAGATGAAACGTCTAAGCCCAAACATGACTTTGTCCCAACTTTTGAGACATGTCACAAGAGAAACGAGTCTGAACATGTCTCAAACTTGGAAGTCTTTCAAAATAGTCTACTTCCCATTACATGTTTCGTCAGATCGCCTGCGAAAGAAACTGAAATAGACGAAACATTTATTACATTCAACTTGCATCAGTTTATATTTTCTTATCTTCGATGGAAATCAAACTCAGACATGAACCAACAATAACCATAGTCAGGAACATACATACATAACAGACTGCTTGCTCCTCGGGTTAACAATGACAATTCAGACAGAGCCATGATCTAAATATATCATAATCGCTGATGTGAACACATTATAATGAAAATAGTTTATGTGCTCAAGTTTTGGTTAACTATATATCACTCATTCACGCGAAACAAACTTGTGTATTTACATTCAGATATTAACGTCATTCAGATAACCAAAATGATAATTTACTCAAGTTGACGTATTGGTCCGTTGACACAACACTGCCTAATCCAACACACAGGAAGCAGTTCAAGGTACTATATTACAAACAAATATCGACCATACATGCTAAATTAAATACATGTGTGCATAACTTGTCTGCTGCTCGCGGTAACTATCGAATCGATAGAAATTCCATTCGATTTTCGGGAATGGAATACGGATGGCAGATGATTATTAAATCAAGGAGGTCTGGACTCGTATCCAGTTGTTCCAACAGCGATCACATTCAGAGACGAGAGAGAAACATTGTTCTACATACTAACAACATTCAATTTTCTCATACGGATGAAATATAACATTTTCCCCTCTCTCTCCTCCTGGTTTGTTGTCATATGTGTCACACAATGACCAAATTTCGTGCAAGGCTGTAATCACAAATATCTCCTGATGCGCTAGCCTACACACATTCAAAACGGTGGACGTAGCTTTGATCACATAGAGAACACGTTTGCTGTTTCTTCCAATGCGTCACTTTTTATTTAACCTTCCCAATCATGGACGGGCATCATGCCCTCACCCCTATCAACATGTCTACACTATATCTACAAAACAACAAAACATTAGGAGAGGACATTGCGTGATTTTACAGCGTATTATATTGGGGTCATTTTGTTCCCATTTGATTACCCCCCAGAAAGGGATCATGTATAAATTCAAAATGGCGGCCATGTGGGAGCAGGCCTACCGGAAAAGTGTGTTTTCGTACATTTTCGCAAGAGTTTTGCTTTTCTGTGAATAAAAGTGTGCAAGAACTATTTTATTTCAAATCAAATAATCATTTCCTAACTTACTATGTAGTTTTCTTCGGAGAGCGTAGCACAAATATAAACAATCGGATAATTTGACCCAAAAATCGACGTTACTGTGAAGTCTTCAAAGCGGCTATATTGCAATTGGATTTTTTTTAGTAGAACCTAGTTTCTAGTAGAGCATGCCCCCAGGATATATTGTGGAAAGTTTTAGACCTCTCGCTCAAGGAGTAGAAAAATATCTAGTGGACAGTGGATGGGACTGAAATGGTCTGTCCTCGGGCCTTGGCAGGCCTTAGATACCCTAGGCCTGGAAGAGATAAGTATGATGCAAATAATAAATAATAATAAATTGATCAGTCAGTTAATCCTCAAAACCGACAGATATTTTCACGATCTATATACGATGTCGCAATGTATTGCCGAGTTACGGTTAGATATGTGTGAAGAAGACGTGGTGTCTAATTCCGTGCAGATAGCACTATCCGTCTTTTACCCCGCGTTCCTTGAGACAAGCCAAGAAAAAAACTAACATTTTTTCCGGTCAAAGTTTTCCCAGTGGTTCCGTCATCCTTGACTTATCACCTTTCAATTTAGCTGAGGGGCCACCCTGGATTTGGCCTCAAATCCAATATGGTGGCCAAAATCCAAAATAGCCGCCAATACCCATAGAAGCTCACAATTTCCTGCTCGAAAATCAAGTTTCTAATCACAAACTAGGTTTTTTTCTAGTCCTACGTAGGGTATGAATAATTATTTAATTTTGAAATGATTTGTAATTGGCCTGAAAATTCAATATGACCGTCAAAATCCAAAATGGCGGCCAATGTCCATTGAATCACACATTTTCCTGCCCTAATATGTAGAGATGGACCATCCTTGGTCCGAATACGTCCTGTGGGGTGTCATTTGTAGCTCTCGGGGTCTAGATCCCGATTTGATGGATATCCATGTCATCTGTGACGTCATCGGTGACGTCATCAGTACGAGTAGTAGCGAAAGCGGGCATTTTGGGGGTGCGTGGGGGTGTGTTTGGGGTAAAGATGGATCATCCTTGGTCCGAATGTGTCGTGTGGGTTGTCATGTTGTAGCTCTCGGGGTGTAGACCACGACTTGAGGTTTTTCCATGTCATCTGTGACGTCATCGGTGAAGTCATCAGTACGAGTAGTAGCGAAAGCGGGAGTTCTGAGGTGCTATGGAGTACGTTTGGAGTAGATGACGGCATTTTTTTCCATCCAGCTACCTGATAGAGTTACCTGTGAGTGTGAGTGTATGCGCGCGAGCGAGTGGGATCCGACTGGACTAATGTATCGTCAGTTTGCATCATTTTGCGCATGCGCTGTCTGGCCGTAGTATAGAAAGCAGGCATTTTGGGGATTCGTGGAGGTTTGTTGAGTGATTGAGGGACCATCCCTGGTCAAATGGACCGTGTGGGGTATCAGTGTGAAGCACTCGTGGGTCCAACTGGCTGGTTTTCATTTTAAGTCGCGCCAATCTGCGCATGCGCAGTTGGGGTGTAGTAAAGTAAAGTGGTCATTTTGGGAGGTGCGTGGGGGTCTGTTGAGTGATGAGGGACCATTCTTGGTCCGAATGCCTCGTGTGAGGTGTCAAAGTGAAGCTTTCGTGGTGTAGGCCATGACTTGAGGGGTGTCCCTGTCATCTGGGACGTCATTCTTGAAGGCATCAGTAGGAGTAGTAGCCAAAGTGGGAATTTTGGGGGTGTGAATTATGGTGTTTGGGGTAGAGAGGGACCATGTTTGGTCCAAATGGCCCGGTTGGGGTGTTCTAGTGAAGCCTTCGTGGGGTAGAGTCAGACTGGCATGTTTTTTATTGAAAGTCGCGCCAATCTGAACATGCGCAGTTGTGGTGTAGTAAGTAAAGTGGTCATTCTGGAGGTGCGTGGGGATGTGTTTGAGCGATTGAGGGACCATTCTTGGTCCGAATGCGTCATGTGGGGTGTCAAAGCAAAGCTTTCATGGTGTGGACCACGACTTGAGGGATATGCGGGTCATCTGTGACGTCAATGCTGATGTCCTCAGTAGGAGTTGTAGCCAAAGTAGATATTTTTGGACGGTGTTTGGGGTAGAAATGGACCATCCGTGGTCCGAATGCTTCGTGTGAGGAATCATCTTGTAGCAACACCCACCAACGACAAGCTCAATGCTTCAACGCCCTGGTGAACTAGTCCTGAAGCCCTGCGCGCCTATACGTAGCTCTACGGGTGTAGTCGGTGATAAGTACTATTCTGATTGGTTAGTCCAAAAGTAGAGCAACAACAAGAACAACAACCACAACATCAAAGGTTATTGATCAATCCTTCTATTATCCCCTCCATCACAGCACATCCACGCTAAGCGAATCGCTATGGGTGTGTTTACAATTCACTTAGGGTATTGTTCGTGTATTCAGAAGTTCATTGTTCTGATTTCAGAATGATGAGGGACACGAGTTAACCCCTATAGGTACAGACACCACCACACACCACTATTACCACCACCACACGCCAGTTCTACCATCCCCACACACTACCGCACACCAACACCACTAGCTCCCATGGTAGCTCCCATGTGGCAGAGCTCTGGCATGGGAGCTCTTGGAGCTCAAAGCTTGTGGAGCTCAGAGCTCGGAAGTGACGTCATCGCATGCATGTGCGCGTACCTGTGGTGCACCCTGTACCCTATAGCTATTAAGGTATAGGGTACATCAGGCTGCGGGTGCGCTGCGGTGTGTGGTAGTGTCTGCACATATATGGATTAACTCGTGTCCCTCATCGAGTATGCCTCACCATGAAAGCTTTGCTTTGACACCTCACACGACGCATTTGGACCACGAATGGTCCCTCAATCGCTCAAACACATCCCCACGCACCTCCAGAATGACCACTTTACTTACTACACCACAACTGCGCATGTTCAGATTGGCGCGACTTTCAATAAAAAATATGCCAGTCTGACTCTAGCCCACGAAAGCTTCACTAGGACACCCCAACCGGGCCATTTGGACCAAACATGGTCCGTCTCTACCCCAAACACCATAATTCACACCTCCAAAATTCCCACTTTGGCTACTACTCCTACTGATGCCTTCAAGAATGACGTCACAGATGACAGGGACACCCCTCAAGTCATGGTCTACACCACGAAAGCTACACTTTGACACCTCACACGAGACATTCGGACCAAGAATGGTCCCTCATCACTCAGCAGACCCTCACGCATCTCCCAAAATGACCACTTTACTTAATACACCCCAACTGCGCATGCGCAGATTGGCGCGACTTAAAATGAAAACAAGCCAGTTGGACCCACGAGAGCTCCACATTGATACCCCACACGGTCCATTTGACCAGGGATGGTCCCTCAATCACTCAACAAACCTCCACGAATCCCCAAAATGCCTGCTTTCTATACTACGGCCAGACTGCGTATGAGCAAAATGATGAAAACAGACGATACATTAGTCCAGTCGGATCCCACTCACTCGCGCGCATACACTCACAGGTAACTCTATCAGGTAGCTGGATGGAAAAAAATGCCGTCATCTGCTCCAAACGCACTCCATTGCATCTCCGAAACTCCCGCTTTCGCTACTACTCGTACTGATGACTTCACCGATGACGTCACAGATGACATGGAAAAACCTCAAGTCGTGGTCTACACCCCGAGAGCTACAACATGACACCCCACACGACACGTTCGGACCAAGGATGGTCAATCTTTACCCCAAACACACCCCAACGCACCCCAAAAAGGCCCGCTTTCGCTACTACTATTGGTGGAAATTGGGCAAATCCCTCTTGAGAGATAGTAACTCGACATTTAACGAGATTCCACCGTTAAAGCATACTGACGGTACGTTTGCCTATGAGAATAAGGAAAATTAAAACACATATAAGGGAAGTGGGAAGAAGTGCCGACATACTGACAGAGTCACATGACTTCACAGTATAGTCCTCCGGTTAACCTATTCTAAAGCACATACCAAGAATCTAATGATTCGTGATATGTGTTGTATCTCAGGTACGCTTTTATTGTACCTGTTCATGTGGCAACTTGGATGATACGACCACACGGCCCCTAGCACCGGCATAAGCGGTATTAGACACAAATATAGAGAGCTATGATGGAAATGCTCTGACAACTCGTATATTGGTAATTGGTGAGCTGTTTCGCTGTGACAACTCGTACATTGGGGATTGGTGAGCTGTATCGTCGTCAAATGAAAATGACGTCATGTAACGCAAAAGACTAATCTGTAAGGCCCGATGTCGACCCAGCATCAACTTCCCACAAATGCCAACATATATCAAAGACCAAAAGGTCTGTACAGGGGGGTGGGCCTCGGGGACGAAACGTCCACCAGCAGAATCTCGCCATATACAGGTAAAAATTACACCACATATAAGGGAAGTGGGAAGAAGTGCCGACATACTGACAGAGTCACATGACTTCACAGTATAGTCCTCCGGTTAACCTATTCTAAAGCACATACCAAGAATCTAATGATTCGTGATATGTGTTGTATCTCAGGTACGCTTTTATTGTACCTGTTTATGTGGCAACTTGGATGATATGACCACACGGCCCCTAGCACCGGCATGAGCGGTATTAGACACAAATATAGAGAGCTATGATGGAAATGCTCTGACAACTCGTATATTGGTAATTGGTGAGCTGTTTCGCTGTGACAACTCGTACACTGGGGATTGGTGAGCTGTATCGTCGTCAGATGAAAATGACGTCATGTAACGACAGGCAGATATACTGAACACATTCTTTACTAATATAACAAAAATAGATGAATCGCATTCACAGCTACCTCCTTCGTCTTGTAACAACAATTGCCTGAATGTTATCCAGGTTTCTGTTGCAGAAGTGATGACTATACTTAGTGACCTCGATGTTACAAAAGCTGTAGGCCCAGATTCAATTAGCCCAAAATGTCTTTATATGGGAAGAAATATTTTAGCTCCTGACTTCTTTAATTTCTCACTGGCCATCGGCTCATTTCCCACACATGTGGAAGTTAGCCCATGTGACACCAATATATAAGAAAGGCGACAGCAGCGTTTGTTCTAACTATCGGCCCATATCTCTCTTGAGTTGTGTTAGCAAAGTAATGGAACGAGTTGTAGCCACCACATATTTGATTTTGTTAAGTACGAAATAAATCAAAAGCAGTCAGGTTTTCTACCATCTCATTCTACTGTTACACAGCTGCTCCAGATATATACTGATATCGTCTCTGCGATCGATCAACATAAAGAGGTTCAATTCGTCTTCTTCGACATTTCTAAAGCATTTGATCGGGTTTAGCATCGAGGACTTATTCATAAGCTGAAGCAGTTTGGCATTTCTGATACTGTGATTCACTGGATAGAAAGCTATTTAGAACACCGAATGCAAAAAGTTGTACTCAATGGTACTGAATCAGACACCCTCCGGATTCATGCTGGCGTACCACAGGGCTCTGTATTGGGGCCTCTGTTATTTCTGTTATTTATTAATGATCTCCCTGATGGCGTCTTGAGTAATATACGTTTATTTGCAGATGATACGTGTCTATATATTATCTCTGAACAATTAAGTGGAACAACACGTGTTATCAATCATGATCTAGATTTGATAAAACAATGGTCTGAGATTTGGTTGGTTGATTTCAACACTACAAAGACAATATGCATTTTGATATCAAGGCGATTACAACCTTCTATTATTAACATAATTTTTGATAATAATGTAATTAACCCGTCATCTAGCCATAAACACCTTGGCGTAATCTTCAATAAACGAGGTACCTGGCCCGACCACGTTGAAACATTGATTATAAAGGCACAGCGTAAGCTGTCTATTCTCAGAGGACTTAAATATCTACTTGATCGGAAAGGTCTCGAGATCATGTACAAGAGCTTTGTTAGACCCAGTTTGGAGTATGCTGATGTTGTTTGGGACAACATTGACGACGCCCTGGTAACAGGTTGGAACTTATTCAAAAAGAATCCCTAAGGATAATTACTGGAGTTACACGTAGTTGTTCCTCAGAAACTTTGTATATTGAAGCTTGTTTTGAAAAATTGTCCCAAAGGCGCCAACTACACCGCCTTACTATGTTATACAAAATAGTACATGGAATGGCTCCGTCATATTTGTATAGTTATCTCCCATCACTAACCCACAATCAAAACCCATACAGCATTCGTAATACTAACCAATTCACACCATATCGGTGTAGAACTACGCTATACCATAGTTCATTCTTTCCAGCGACTGTGCGCGATTGGAATACTCTGCCGGACCCTGTAAGAAATTCAGCCACACTCATTGAGTTCAAACGTAGTGTTATGCACATGTATCCCACATCCACCCCTCCTCCATGGTATTATGTCGGATCACGTGAAAATAATATAATCCTGTGTCGAATAAAAAAAGGTTGCAGTAATCTGAAGCAAGATCTGTTCAACAATCATTTAATAGCAGAACCAGAATGTATTTGTGGGCTGTCAAATGAAACTGCCGAGCATTATTTCTTACATTGTCTCCTCTTTTTTATTCAATGACATTCGTTCCTTGCAAAATTCTCTACAATTATATTGAATGATTTTAATTCTCCCGCCATTTATGATATTCCCACTCTACTGTTTGGGTTTTACGACAAAACAATTTCCAAAACCATCGATATTCAAAAATGCTTAGGATCATTTATCACAGACACTAAGCGATTTTAGTGTTCATAATCACATCGCGACCGTTGCATGCAGGCTGATCACATCGAGCGTGCACTCGTCAAATGGTGCTCCCTCATTTTCTTTTCTCTTAAACTATTCATAATATTATCACATTTGTTTGTCTCTCACTATTTCTTTTTTTCCCACTACTTAGGTCTGTTACAGAAGTAAGCAATTGAAGAAGTAATGTACCGACTCTTCTGCATTTTATATTATCAATGTCTCCGTTTAACCCTACCTGGCCTGGGGGCCCCCCTACCAAACTTCCTGCGCTATCTCCGGAACGACGAAACATGGAGTGCTGAAACGGATAATGGATTTGAGGCCAAATCCAGGGTGGCCCCTCAGCTAAATTGAAAGGTCATAAGTCAAGGATGACGGAACCACTGAGAAAACTTTGACCGGAAAAATGTTAGTTTATATATAGCGCCTATAGCGCCTTTGCGACTCTGTTGCACGTATTTCAGCTTTGATGTTTCCAACAGCTCTTCGGGTCTTTGTGGTGAAACGACAACGCGGGTAAAACATGTCACAACCCTCAAATAGCTGCTTCGTCACGTCTATGAGACATGTTTTCATGGGAAAAATAGGGTAAAACATGTAGCATTATGAAACAACTCACATGTTATCCATCTCAAAATGAAACGTTAAGCATGTAACCTCTTTTTAGAGTGTACCAAATTTGGGAAGAATTCGAAGAGCACACAGTCAGAAAAAGGTGATAAGTATCACCCAAAAAAGGTGATGAAACCTTCACCCAAAAAGGGTGATGAGTAAGAGCCATTACCTTTTTCCCCCAAAACCCTTTTTAGGTGATGAACATCACCTTTATTAGGTGATGGATGTAGTATTGCCACGCGACTGCCATCCCCTTTTTTGGGTGATGACCATCACCTTTTTTGGTGATAGATCTAATATTACCACTCAATGACCATCACCTTTTTAGGGTGATAGGCACTTTTGATCACCTTTAATAGGTGATGGCCATCACCCTTTTTAGATGATGGATCTAGTATTACCACATGGTGTTCATCATCTTTTTAAGGTGATGGGTCAGTTTCATCACCCTTTTTAGGTGATGGCCATCACCCTTTTTAGGTGATAGATGCAGTATTACCATTCGATGGTCATCACCTTTTTAGGGTGATGGGCCCTTGTGATCACCTTTTATAGGTGATGGCCTGCAGGCTGAAGCTGAGCAACGAGCAGATTTTTCGAGCCCTGGTCTGTATACTATTCAACCTGTAGTATGCAAAACTATCAACTTGAAATGTCCAACACTTTCATAACAAATAATATGAATAATCAATTAAAAAGAGACAGACATTTTATTGCGTTATCTTTCTTTCCAGTCATATAAGCTTATATTCCAAGAATGCAGAGGAACTAACATGAAATCAATAATACACAGCCGATCTGATGCCCCACTGCATAAGGTGGCAAGCATATGGAATTTCAAGTTGTCACCAAGTGGTACCACATATGGACGGGTGTTACTGAAACACAATCCCAGGCGATCAGGATGTATTTATTCCATTGTAGTCACGTGATCCCTTAAGGATGAACTACTTGTTGGGGTGGTTTGTCCTTTTCTCATGTTTATTGCTGGAAACGTAATTTCAATTAGGGTCACACATGGCCCCTCCTGATGACAAAAAAGATCACAAGTGACATCTTGTTGCATGGTATGCACATACCAAAACTGGAAAGAATCCATTGAGCATGTTGAGCTTTTCTAATTTCAGCACCTGAAAACTGAAAGATGGATAAGCTGATCAACAAATAGATCAACAAGCAGACAAATGGATGGGCCAAGTCACCCTCAAGTCCCTTCAAGCATGGAGTAACACGAATGTCACATGTGGCAGTATGAAAAAAATCATTCTTCAGTTCACTATTGACCCAACTGGTTATGATAGCACGTGTGTTCGCGGTTGAGTTGGGCTTTGATAGCCTCCCGATTTCTGTTTGACAGTCACCTACATAAGGTACAAACAACATCCAATTAGCATTTATGTGTGGCAAAACACAACATAAATTTCAATCATGGCCTATTTTTTCCTAATGAACGTTAGGACGTTTAACTGTCTGATGAAATAAACTATGAAATAAACAAAAGACAAAAATGAGAATTTAATTAAATGGCAGACTAATATCCTCCACAGTACTGCATGGATGTGTCCCATAACTATGTTAGCAAGTCTAGAAAATTTAGACAAGCAAATGGGAAAAACACTTTGCCCAGTTCAGAGAATAACTTTAACAGGACAGACATCAGACGGACAAAAGAACGGAGGTTGCGTTACATAGGCTCTCATAGCTAATGCATGCGAGCCAAAAATGAATTATTTCCCCTCTCTCCTACAAGCCTAACCCCTGTTAAAAGGATATGGAACAGAGCGGAAGAACGAGCCACGCCTCAATGCACCTGTCAGTGCTATCAGCACAGATCTATTGTTAAAAGGATTAACTTCAATTTTGCGCAATTATGTATCTGGGTTACAGAAATTAGAATGAAGAATAAAAATAAATCAGACCACTTGATATCTACACAATCTTTTTGTTTTCTACACTTTCTCAAAACATTGATAGCACCATTGTATGAAATGGTAAGAATGGTATGGTACCTTGTGTCATATTGAATAACAGCTATTTCCACCAGGTTCAATGGGGGGTCATCTCTAGATTTAGGAGTGTGTTATCATACTGTTTCTCCAGAAAATACAACCTTGTGATTTTTTTCATCATCATTATTCGTGAAGACTGCAGTACCACCAGGGACCTGTTTTACCATACATAGCCACCTTAAAAGACAATAAATACGTATTATAAAACATTTCATCAAAAGCCAATATGGATCTATTACTGGGAATATATTTGAAACAACTTTGAAACTCTAAAGCCAACATGTACAGTAAGTTAAGGGACTGTCCCTGAAACATGTCCGGAAAATAAAAAAAATAAAAATTCCAGGGGAATGCATCCAGATATACAAATCATATCAAGCTGAAACATATATTGTTAAGACTTTCATGGTGTACATTTAGTATTATATAAACAGTAAATTATATTCATTTGAACAAAAAGACACTTGAAATGACTTTTGAACAATGTCAAATTATAGTGTACATGTAAAAACTTCACTTCAGATGATTTTTTTTTCTCAAAATAAGCTACAAATAACACCCCTTTCCCCACAACTGGTGGGACATCACCTCTTAGAAATGAACAGGATATCACAGTTTTTTCTCAGACATGCAGTGGTTATAACATTTCCTCACCTCCAGGTGTAACTTCCTTTCCTTGTAGGAGAGAATAACTAGTATTCACATGAGGTCCACAAGTTAATCTAATCCATTATCCTGTTACCAATTCACACAATGAGAGGGATCCAGTATTTGCATGTTCCTATAGATCAATGAAATACAAACACAATTATTTACATTAGATAAAACTCAATCAGGGCAGTATACATTCTGTAGCAAATTATTGTTACTGCATGGACTGGTTAGGGATACTATCCAAAATGGGCAACCCACAGAGTACTCTCGCTGAACAACAACAGACAATAATCAATCAGCTGTTCCATCAACTTTGAATGACACGCACAACTGAGGTAAAAATTCAATGCCACATGGTCTGGTGCCAATTTTATTTAATAAATTTATTCTGCATGTCGAAAAGTTCTTAAACTTTAGTACGGCATATTTTGTTCTCCGGTAATTAATGGAGGATACATTTTAATTTTTATATTTTTATTCTTGGCAATTTATCTGTATTTCCTAAAGTTAATCTTATGAAAGTCAGTTACGGGTGGGAACAGCTCGCTGTGAAGCTGGGTTGTCTGAGACAACAATATCGCATATTTACCTATAATCGACTTTGAATTAAATTAACCAAATTTAACAGTGCATCTCATTTCCTCGACGCCGTGGGCCTAGTAAATAATGTTTTATCGTTTGGCGTTTTTATGGCGGCTTTGCAAATGGTTCTGGATTTCATGTCAACCGCCGAGTAAAATTTAGTCCATTTAAAGAGAGAAGAACTGCGTGCATAGATCAGGCATGTGAGAACAAGATTCATTAGACGTGTGCATATATTCGGCCCATGGCATAGAGCACACAAGTCGCCACACAGTGTACATTTACCAACCTTGATTGAAAGACCACTTGTTTTCCAAGTGAACATTATTCTATCTTCAATGAAGACTTTAAATATCTTTAAACCTAAAACCTGTAAAATTAATGTGGCTATAAATATAATGTCTAATGTCTATATTGATTCAGGGGGAAAACATCAAATATATTTATTTTGCTGACATAAGCCCTAATTCGACTGAATGTAACTTCGAGTTTGATGTATGAAAAGTATATCCAGTCCTATATACCTTCAACACGAATGCAAATTCAATTATTTCATGCTCGAAACTCAGCGGCGACTCGCTGAATCGCTGAAGGTCGACCAGAAGATAGTCCTGTCTGTTTTGGAACAGTACGTTATTGATTGGTCTAAGCGAGAAAAAGTTGAACCTACAGTACTCGCTGATTGGCTGGACCTCACCAAGAGCAAGGTCGTTGAAACAATCCGCCAAAACAAGCAAAACAAGTACTGAGAAGCCCCAATTCGCTAGAAGTTCTAGCAAATCTCCAGAGTAAATTCCTCATAGTCCCAGCAGACAAAGCTCCAAATAATATAATATTCATATGTAAATATTACTATTACCAGGTGCTGGTTGAAGAATTGAGTGTAAACATATCGTCATCAAATACGTCTACTTACTCTCAAACTGCATTTACTCTGGGGAAGATTTATTTAACTATCACAAAACGTTTCTCAAGGAAAGAAGTATTTGTTTTCCAACCAAACATAATGATATACCAAAAGTATACTGGACCTCCAAAATGCATAAATCACCATACAAAGCTAGATTCATAGCTGGTTCTAGAAGCTGCACCACCAAGCTTCTTCCAACCCTGTTGACGAGGGCCCTTCAGGAGGTAAAAACATTTTGGGAAAGGTATTGCGCCACTATTTCTAAAAACTCTGGTGTTGAATGTATGTGGATATTGAAAAACTCAAAATGTCTTACGGAAGAACTTGATGCTAAAGGTCACATACCGTATAGACATATATCCACATGGGATTTCTCGACTCTCTATACTACAATCTCTCATCAGGACCTTATTGACCGTCTAAGTTCATTAATAGTATCTGTGTTCAAGAAAATTGATCGTAGATATATTAATGTGGGATGCCATAAAGCATTCTTTAGCTCTACTACATACAAGAGATATCATTCATGGGACGTTTCTTTGTTTTTGAGTTGCTTGAATTTCTCATTAATAATATCTATGTGAAATTTGGCAACACAATATATCAGCAGCATATAGGTATTCCAATGGGTACTAATTGTGCACCCCTGTTGGCTGATCTATATCTGTTCTCTTATGAATATGACTATATGCAGGCGCTTTCAAAAACCGATCCATTCAAAGCCCGTTCCTTCTCATTCACCAAACGCTATATAGACGATCTTCTCGCTGTGGATAATCGCTATATAAATGACGCAGTGAAGGATATATATCCACCGTCACTGGATTTGAAGGAAACTACAGATAAAGCTACAGGCACATCATATTTAGATCTATATCTCTATAAAAATGAAGCGGGCCTTCTCTCTCGTCGACTGTGTGACAAAAGAGATGATTACAATTTCGACATCGTAAACTATCTCTTTCTGGACAGTAATATTCCAGTGGGACCTGCATATGGCGTATGCATATCACGCCTAGCAGCATTTGCTAGATCCTGTGTTAAATGTGACGATTTTAATCAACGTCACAAAACAATGCTGCAGAAACTTATAAAACAGGGCTACACCACCAAGCGCCTCCACTCAAAGTTTCTCAAATTTGGCGATACATATCGCATGCTGATAGCAAAATACGAGCGTAGCTTGCGAGATCTATGGCGCTACGTTTCGTAACTTGTGTCTAATTCCGCTTATACTTCAAGATCCTCAAGGTACTCATATGAACAGCCACAATTAAAGCGTGGCTGAGATACATCATTCTTTAGGACGATTTTACAACGAATATTATGGATTAAGAATACTGATCAGCGATACGGATTTGATATTTTTGGAACATCATGATGTCTTGCCGGCATCATTGAAAACTGTTGACCGCTTCTCTCTTGCAGGAAACAAGCATATGTTTATGTATACTATGATTGTCTTTTCGAATTTGGTGCTAATACTGTTATATGGAATATGGAATAGGTCTTTGGATTATGGACGCGGATATTCTCTACTGGACGACGGCTGATTTATGAATGACGGATCAGACGCTTGTAATTCCGTCAGTGTGACCCCAGTTTCCAACACGAACTTCGTTTTATCCATTTTGGCTTATATTGAGCGGTGATAAATCCGTGCAAAGTTGATTTATTTATCGATAAATCACTTACCTATAGTAAAATTATATCTTCCAAGCACCAGCTATACTCTTAATCTGCTGATTTAGTAGAGGTTTTCTCTGTTACTGTGTACCTGACTCAATGAGGCGGCCATGTTTTCAAATGAATCGAATGACAGCGCCCTCTATAACCACACACAATGAAGCCAAGGGAGATAACTTCGTTTGAGAGCGTTCAGAGTTCAAGTTAATTGTACAAATGTGCCACACTGGCTAATGGCAACATAAAATGACAATAAAAATACAATGAAACTGAAAACACACTCATGAGACTATACTAGTACGTATATATTGTGTGACAGAGATGATCATATAATATTATATTTGTTATAGCTCAGACGAATATACCCAGGTTATAGTTAGTTTATAGGCTACAAACGTTGGAAGCCATTTTAATATACCGTAGGATATTCAGCTACAGCACAGATAACGTGTTGTACTTTACATGACATTATTACATTGAATTAATCATTGTTGGAAATAAAATTCAAATGCGGAAAATATCGCCTTATATCGACATCAGGATACAATATGACAGACGCTGGGGTTTTTTTTTTTATCAGGGACCTAATTCAGTAATTTTCAAAGTTCGAGGTGTCCTCATGTATTTTGCAAAACTTGTATTTTGTCAGAAGTTGCAACCGGAAATTCTGGAGACATTTTCTGAATTAAGTACAAAATTGTTCAAAGTTCTGTAAATTAGATGGTCTTACATAATATATATATATATAAATGATATACCGAGGAAATCCAGTCAAAATTTACTGGCATGCTCGATGTGTCTGCCAGCGGTCGCCGCTCAGCCTATTAGCTTCCGCCCAATTAGAGACAACGGTATAGATGTGCAGTCAACCGTGTCTCCACCAAATTTCGCTAACTTTCAAAAGTGTTCTGACGTCATGTCTCTTCATGTATTAACAAATATAATTACATGGACTTTTCAAGTCAATCTTCATCTTTCTGGTGAGGGGTAAATAAATTTTCCATTAGTAATGCAAGTGAATGAAAAAATAATCTTTTTATACCTATTTCGTCCGTCGGTGCTACCTGACCGGGGGGGGGGGGGTTACGGCCCCCTACCAAACATTCTGCGCTATCTCCGGAAAGACATCAAATGGAGAGCTGAAACTCTGTGACTTTACAGTTTATCATATTGGGGTCATTTTGAGCCTAATTGCATAACCCTCCGAGCAGAGGATCATGGGAAAATTCAAGGTGGCGGCCACATGGGGTACCAGAAAAGTGATGTTTTTGTCATATTTCTTCAAAATTTAGGTTTTTCCGCGATGAAAAGTGGGCAAAAACTATTTATTTCACGTCACATTAATATTTACTAATTTATCGTGCAGTTTTTGTGGAGAAATTGCATAAATAAAAAAATGGAAAATCTGACCGAAAATCGACCAAAAAATGTCGTTTTTGAAAATGACGTCACTGGATTTTGTTACATTTTCTGGTAGAGCTTGACCCAAGGGTATAGTGTGATAAGTTTCAGCCCCCTTGTGAAAGTAGGGAATTGTTGAAAAAGGGCATTGGAATTGACGTTTTGGAGTCGAGATGGACCAATATTGTTCCGATTGAGCTGTGTGAGGTTTCATAGTGAAGCACTCGTGAAGGAGCATCCGACTGGTGCGCATACGCAGCGGTAAAAGTGCATTGGAATGGACGTTTTGGAGTCGAGATGGACCAATGTTGGTCCGAATGGGTCGTGTAAGTTGTCGATGTGTAGCATTCATGGTGGGGGGGGGAGGGGGGTGGGGCATCCGACTGAATGAGTGTGTTGTGAAAGTAGGGCTATGGCCAGCATGCGCAGACAGGGCATTGGAATTGACGTTTTGGTGTCGAGATGGACCAATATTGGTCCGAATAGGTCGTGTGAGGTATACTAATCAAGTAGTCGTGGACTAGAGTCAGACTGGGGTGATATGCGCATGTGCAATCGGGAAGTAGTAGAGAAAGGGGACATTCGGAAGAGCAAAGGAGCGCGTTTGGGGAGAGGTGGCCATGTTAGCTCTGACTACCTGGTAGAGTTACCCGAGAGAATGTGTACAGGTGTGTGTGAAAGAGGAGGAGGGGGAGCAGGAGAAGCAGGAGGATGAGAAATGGGGCTGAGTGAATAAGCGAGTGAGTGTGAGTGACGAGGAGGAGGAGGAATGGGGTTGAGTGAGTGAGTGTGTGAGTGAGTGAGTGAGTGGTCATATAAAGACGTTTGTAAACCATTAGTCTCAAGTTGTATCTAATCATGAGTGGTATCCGGTAGAGACAGACTGAAAATGATATGTGCATGCGCAGTGAGGAGTAGTAGAGAAAAGATAGTTCCAGTGGTGCTGACTATGCCCCAAACACGCCAAGGTTATATGCATAGCAATACCTGCAGCGAGAGAAGGGGAATTCAAGGCAACGCCTAACGCATATTTAAGTTGGCCCTCCACAGTTTCGTAGCAATGGTCCCGGTCTAATTTCATAATACGATAGACCTTCCGTATTCTGCTACATCATAATTGTTCTAAAAGCCTTCTTAATAGCTCATATCTATAATCCATCCTGTTTAGCATTATCAACGCTGCAAACGAGGATATACAGATCGATGGCTGGTTTCCTCTACACGGTGATTAAATTTTGGAGTAAATTTTGTCCTGCTTCAGTTATGCCCCTTGTGTGTGCCTAAAAATCAAGACTCATTTACGGAGAGAAAATCTGACAAAAAACGAGCAGGTTGACTCCCACTTTCTTTCGCCTTTTAACGTTGGTATCGGAGCTGGGAACATGAGAAAAAAAATTTAAGATTGAAATCGCTCTTACAGATTTTTCTGGAAATTGAGCCGTATTTGACTATTTTTCAACATTTCAATGGGTTTTTTAGGAAAAATGAAGCAAGCTTGGAGGGGAATGCTCGAGATTCATTTTTCTAAAACATATAAGTGCTGTATCTTGAAATAATAGCTTAATCATGCTCTTTCAGAAAATATATAGATATAAGTGATGTGGGTTGAAGATGTCACGACAATTGGCGACCGGAAAGCGAACCCATGGCCTATTCCTGGCCGAATAAAAGGCATAATGGTGGAGTCTATGCATTATCTCAACGCAGACTCCATTACGGAGCGGAGCTGTGTCATAACGCCAGATTGCTTAATTTTGATCACCTAGTTGCATCTGAAGCATTATTTTCGGAGAGAGGTGGAAAGAAGACCAGAACTTCGATTAAAGAATGCCGAATGGTAGAATCCCTGGGGTGCACCCTAACGCCTTAGCTCCTATCTCAAGGCCTTAGCGCTTTATCTTAACGCCTTAACGCCCTAGCAGACAGATGAAAGAAAGAAATATCAACTCGTTCACAAGTTTTCATATATTTTATTCTCCACAATGTTACATCATATCCAAGCTGGGAGAGCCGCGTTGGGTATGTTTACAATTCAACTATGCTTTTGTCCAATCAGAAGCCGCGATTTGGCTCTGCATCTGTCATATCCGTTCTTGCCCGTTAGATGTATTCTCGGCATCTCTTGTCCAATCAGAAGCTGGCATTTCAGAAAGTTCAATCTTCGGCCATGTTTGCTCTGATCCGTTTGCTCTAATCGTCGTCTGGCAGGCCAGGATACTGTAACGGCAACATGTCCTGGAACAGCTGTTTGCGCATTTTGATCGCATTTTACAGGGCCTCGGTGCGTGATAGTCTCATATCTTCTTCCGAGAGACGCTTGGTCTTCATGATGGAGCGTGGGGTCGCCTTTCATTTCAAACGGTAGCAGGCTATTCTGTTCATAGATCGCCATGGCTGTTTTCCTGATGCAGGGACGCATTTTCATATACGCCTGTTGTAAGCTGTCCGGAAATTGAGAGACTACACAATCTCAACAACAAAATTCCCATTACTACGACTGACCAGGTGTGAAGTCCGCTTTCCGTTATTTTTCCTGTGACAATTTATACATGCGCCCACTATCCCACCCAGCATCGCTCGGCAGGCCAACGATCCGCTGAGAGCCGATACTAGCCCATCTAGACCTGCTTGATAAGAATCTTCCATATTTTAGGGGGTAGTCCGTGTTTCCGGACTTTATATTTCAAGACAAATCCTAGTTTTACATGCACTTACCCATGACATGATCGGCCTCGAGAAGCTCTTCACATAGGGGAAGATGGCCATTCGGACCAACATTGGGTCATCTCGACCCCAAACGTCCATTCAAATGCCCTTCTCCCCACAATGTCCACCCCAGCACTCTTACCCCAAACATGCATTTCCGGAGATGTCAATGAACTGAAGTGATCATCTGAAGGCCTATTAATCAAGGGGCGTGACCTTTGACACGCACGTGACGTCAGTAGACATGGCCGGAGATTTTAACATTGAAGTAACTGGAGGGAAATTCGTACCGATTTCGAAATGTTCGAATCCGGTGAGATAACCAAGAATTGGTCAGAGTCTTCCTTGCATCCAGATGGCAGCACGATGGCACGATGATACGATGGTACATGATACGATGGGACGATGGCAGGATGGTACGATGGTACGATGAAACGATGGTACGATGGTTCGATGGCACGATGGTACGATGATACGATGATACGATGGCACGATGGTACGATGATACGATGACACGATGGCACGATGGTACGATGGCACGATGGTATGATGAAATCACTTTGTGTATTCAAACATAACACGACAGTACGATGAAAACAATTAAACTACCGTATTTCAGGCAAGGCTTTGGTGTAAGACCTCCCATTGAAAAGGTAATATCCTGGACAAAAGACTGACAATACAACTTGCAGCAGATCTTTTGTCAATTATATTTCGTGAGTCTTACACCAAATCGTTGCCGTATTTCATCAGTCCTGGTGTAGACAAGCGTGAAGGCCTGCATGTCACTCGACGCCAAATTAACGCTCTCTCAGTCGGTCATCTTCCCCTATCCAGCTGTGCTGTTGCAGTGATCATATGTTATCAATTATACATGCAACTTCATTTATAAATGAACTTCGTGTGTAAAGAATAATATTTATCTTTTCTGTGATTCGAGATCCTGTCTTCCAAACGTTAATTTGCATTGTTCTGTGTGTGTTTTTGTTTTGCCCTTAATTGGCGCTATTTTTAGGAAATATGTGATGACTTGCATCCAGAATTGAGGGTTGTGGTGGAGGGGTCGACGGCGTGAGGTTGGAGGTGGGTGGGGGTGGGGGGCGGGGTGTGGAGAGGTGTGTACCTCGGAGGAAGGGATATTTGGCAGAGGGGGTGCGCCTATTGATCGTTCTTCTCTCCTCAGGCCACTTAATGTAAACTATGATGGGATGATCATGGGCGGACTGATATATGCATGATCATAATACTGGGCTTTTTATTCAAACATTAAAGTGACAGTGTGATAGCACGACATCATATCTATGAGATAACAGTATTTATTCCATTGCAATTACTCATATTGGGAAAGTATATAAAATTTTGGTCTGATCCAAATTCATCTCCATCAAATCAACGCTTCTGCCTCTGCACGGTATGCATTCACAATATCTGAAGGCCTATTAATCAAGGGGCGTGACCTTTGACCCAGACCTGACGTCAATGGACATGGTCGGAGATTTTAACATTGAAGTAACTGGAGGGAAATTCGTACCTATTTCGAAATGTTCGAATCAGGGGAGATAACCAGAAATTGGGCCAACAGAGTTTTCAGAGTTGTCTTCATTGCGTCCAATTTGCAGCACGATGATACGATGGTACGATGGCACAATGTCACGATGATACGATGGTACGATGGTACGATGATACGATGGTACGATGGTACGATGACACGATGGTACGATGATACGATCGATGGTACGATGGCACGATGGTACGATGATACGATGGTACGATGGCACGATGAAATCACGTTGTATATTCAAACATAACTCGACAGTACGATGAAAACTATTAAACTACCGTATTTGATCAGTTCTGGTGTAGTCCGGCGTGAAGGCCTGCATGTCACCCGACACAAAATTAAAGCCCTGTCAGTCGGTCATCTTTCCCTATCCGGCTGTGTTGTTGCAATGATCATATGTTATCAATACATGCAACTTCATTTACAAATGAACTCCGTGTGTAAAGAATAATTTTTATCATTTCTGTGATTCGAGATCCTGTCTTCCAAACGTTAATTTGCATTGATCTGTGTGTGTTTTTGTTTTGCCCTTAATTGGCGCTATTTTTAGGAAATATATAATAATTTGCATCCATAATTGATGGTTGTGGTGGTGGGGTCGACGCCCTGAGGTTGGCGGAGGGGAGTTTGTGGGGGGGGGGGGGGGGGGTGGAAGTGTGTACCTCGAAGGAGGGGATATTTGGTCGAGGGGTATCTGGGTGAAATAACGTGTAAGTGATAATGATGAAAACAAATAGTTTTGGTGCGCCTGATGATCGTTCTTCTCTCTTCGGGCCACTTAATTTAAACTATGATGGGATGATCATGGGAGGACTGATATATGCATGATTACAATACTGGTCTTTTTATTCAACCATTAGAGTGACAGTGTGATAATACGACATCATATGTATGAGATAACATTATTTATTCGATTGCAATTACTCATATTGGGAAACTACATAAAATTTTGGTCTGACCCTAAATTCATCTCCATCAAATTAACGCTTCTGCCTCTGCACGATATGCATTCACAATATCTGAAGGACTATTAATCAAGGGGCGTGACCTTTGACCCGGGCGTGACGTCAATGGACATGGCCGGAGATTTTAACATTGAAGTAACTGGAGGGAAATTCGTACCTATTTCGAAATGTTCGAATCAGGGCAGATAACCAGGAATCGGCCCGACAGAGTTTTCAGAGTTGTCTCCATTGCCTCCAATTGACAGCACGATGATACGATGGCACGATGGTACGATGGCACGATGGCACGATGGTACGATGATACGATGATACGATGGTAGGATGATACGATGGTACGATTGTACGATGATACGATGGTACGATGATACGATGGTACGATGGTACGATGGCACGATGGTACGATGATACGATGGTACGATGGTACGATGATACGATGGCACGATGGCACGATGGTACGATGATACGATGGTACGATGAAAACAATTAAAAATTAATCAATATAATTTATTTGCGCATGATTTTCGTTTGATCAAGTGACTTGAGCAACTCTTCCGAAGCGCGATGGTACGATGGTACGATGGCACGATGATACGATGATACGATGGTATGATGGTACGATGGTACGATGCGATGGTACGATGATACGATGGAGGAATACCCATCGTACCATCGCATCGTGCCATCTTATCATCGCATCGTGCCATCGTACAATCGCATCGTACTATCGTACCATCGCATCGTGTCATCGTACCATCGCATCGTGCCATCGTATCATCGCTCCAGTAAAAATAGGGCGATAGTATGATGATACGACATGGCAGATATCAGCCACCATATCAACTGTATTATTAATCTGCGTTTCTCTCCCATCGTTGGTTACTGAAGTGTCCTCTTCGAGTGACGGGATTCTACGAAATATACTTTCAACCTGGTTCAAGTCAACACTATCCACGTAATCTGAACCCTTAGTCGAAGTCCAATTTCGTAAAACATATTCAGTCCTACACGATTCTGCATTTTCTCTAACATCAAGTGTGCATAGCGAAAGAACAATTGGGCTATGTATAACTGAGAATAATTCGTTGAACTTAACTGCCTTAACGTCAACAATACTATCAAAATAAACCAGGGCTTACATGTACAATAGCACAATCAATAAGGCTAACACCTTTGGATATAGGCTTCCCAATCCCTCTGTCGCCACCGACCCTGCCATTGACAATGAATAAATTAGTGTTACGACAAAAATCAACAAATTTATAGCTCCACTGATTAGCTTTTGAATATTTAGAATATCTTTCAAGGCAAACATCAGAACTCCTTAACATTTGTGGACTTACGGCGAACTGCATAACAGCATCGTCAGTAGTTAGCCTGTCATAAGAGCAACAAATGCACTTGGTGACCTGATCACGTGCTCATTTGGGGCCAGCCGGTTTTGGAGAATGAAAGGTCCCGGATGTAGAAATACATGTATATTCTCCCATGTTATAAAAAATGTGTATAGTCTCCCAATACATGTATGCTGTGTTGAACTCAGTACATGTATTTTAAGGAGGGCATGGTTACAATGGAGGGTTATTTGTGGAGGGATGAATGCATTTCCACAATGCATGATCCTTGAAATAGTTGAATAATGTTTAACAAAGAGTCATAGGCTCACACAAGGAGAGATACATGTATATGGTGTGTGTGAAGCTATGTGTTTAACCCACAATACCCCCCTCCCCCTCAAAAAGGGGTAATATACATGTATAGCCTGGGAAAGCAGCTGGTTAAAATAAAGTAATACATCCACAGATACT
Organism: Hanleya hanleyi; assembly: GCA_036873755.1. Classification (NCBI taxonomy): domain Eukaryota; kingdom Metazoa; phylum Mollusca; class Polyplacophora; order Lepidopleurida; family Hanleyidae; genus Hanleya; species Hanleya hanleyi. The sequence goes on from JAVTVY010031736.1 coordinate 57,229, forward strand.
AGGTGAGGTTTACCACTCTCTTTTTCTGTTAAGAAGTGGGCAAAAAAGTGGATTTGTTTTGAGAAAATATGTCTTGGGTGCTCCTTTGTGACTATTGCGGTTTAGACTTTGAATCATATGACGAGATCGAGGATCAAATGCAGAGTACAGAGTTTTTAAGAAGAGACAATAGGGGAGAAGAAGAAGATTTCGCTTCGCACCGATGATGAATTCGAAACTGAGTCCGAAGAGGCGAGCGATACTACCAGTTCAACAGAGGCATGCATCCCGCATAAGGTAGGTTATCATTCGATATCATGAAATAAGATTAAACCGTTACTTTTGATTTTTATTCGGGAATGATATTTGAATATCATATTTTATACTTGCAGATGTCCGAGTTCATCCCCTCATGTGTTCGCTGTTCAGACAGAAATACTTATTTACTTAGATGCGACTTCTGTCTGGAGTTGATTTGTTTAGATCAATGTGTCTGTGGGGCCTGCTATAGCCAGAAAGGAAAATGGTTCTGTTTGAATTCGTGCTGCGACTGTCCCAGTAATTTACAAATGCACATTGGACATCTTTGTCCTGAACAATAATTCCCCAATACAGGTATAGAGGGAAGATATAATAGTGTTCCCCTTACAGCCCCATGTTCTGGGAACAACAGCTGGATTCCTATCTCCACTGGCCTGGAACGAAGTGACAATAAGAATGTATTGCCCTTTACATTCCAGTGTATTGGGAACAAAGACCGTTCTGTATTGATCGAAATAATACTGACGGAAACAGAGTACATGTATCCAGGACCTTTCATTCCCCAGAACTGTATACCCCCAAATGGTCACATGACCTGTTCCTGTATTATTGTACATGTATAAACTACAACCCCAATATCTTTATAACCCCAAATGGTCACATGACCTGTTCTATAAAACACCAGGATTCCAAGGTGTTGTTACCTGTATTCACATTGACTACGGCGACAACTGCTACTGCATTTACCTTCATCAGGGACTGTATCGAGAAGTAGATGTGTATATCATATTTTCTACGCAGCATCTATCAAAGATTTGAAAAGAAGATATATCATTTGAACGAAGAAATGTACGCCAAGATCTTGGTCGAGGCTACTACCGGGTATTCGGAACAAGCGTTTGGTTACATCCACATTGGATATTCCAAAGAATGCGAATGCGATCGCGTCAGAAGAACTGTCAAGCTGTCGACTATAGCTTGGAATAAATTAAAGGAGGTTCGAGATGAAATTGACAATTGTTTGAATAACGGGACGACATCCCAAGCACCAATACTGCTGGCGAACAATGTTTACGTAAGTGCGGCTGTGTTTAGAGGCGAATGCTCCGTTCACTTTCGTAAGTGGCGTTTTGGAAATTTTAACGTCGACCATTGTATCCCAGCCGTACTGGTCTGGTCCTGCGAAAAAATGCTTGAGACAAGCTGCACGAATACCAAAAGAGCCTGGACTATGACTTAAAGTATTTGAGTGCTGACGAGGATGCCTGCTTTTTCCTACCCGAGAATGAAAAAGCTTACTTCTGCTACGACGCCAGCAGGAAAGAACTTATGGAGGACCTAATGGTACAATGCTTCGCCAATGCGGTCCTACCCCTGTTAGGACAACTGACCCAGACTGCGATGGATGCAAATACGAGCATCCCAGCCAACGAATACACCCCTGTTTGATGTCGTCGCCCCAGGAACGTGTTTACGGGTATCTGTATGAAGCCATAGGGTTGGTCGACATGAAAGAAGTGATGAGTAACTTTGAGACCGAGGTGGTGGACAAAGGAGAGAATATTCACCAGGTCTACCTGTGGAAATTCCAGACAGAGGACTGGAAGGAAAAGTTCCGTCAACCCGAAATGAATGAAAGACTGACACATGCCCTATTGAAATTATACAGGGAGTGATTTAAACACGGATTACCGTTTTCAAGAACATTATGGACTTTACGATCATTTGAAATCATGGATTTTGCGAACATTTGAAATCATGGACTTTACGGACATTTGAAATCATGAACTTTGTTGTGTGCTCTGTCATTTATGCCATTTTTAATTTTTTTTAATAAATAATCCTATCTGCTTGAAAATACTGTCTTTGCCTTTTATATATATTGTATGAATGTTGTCTAGCGTCATTTCCCTCCCTCGTTTTCATAGGGTTAAGACATGGGTTCAGTAGAATAGTATCTGAGATCTTTGTTTTACGATCCGGATAGTAATGTAGCCTTTAGCGGGGTAAAACGTATATACGATAAAGCGAAAGAGGATGGAAAATCATTAACGTATCGACAAATCAAAGAGTGGTTAAGTGCGCAAGATGCGTACACATTACAAAGAGGGGTGACACGCAAATTCCCCCGCAACAAGACGGTATCTCAGGGTATCGCATTTCAATATCAAGCAGATTTGTTGGACATGAGTTGGTTATCAACATATAACGATGATACCAAGTATCTACTAACCTGTATATACATATTCTCCAAATATGCGTGGGTGGCGTATGTAAAAAGGAAATCCTCAGAATACGTTATAAACGCCTTCAAAAAGATCCTTAAAAATGCCCCATAACCCGTATATCTTCAGACCAATCAACGGACGGAATTTTTGAACAAACAGTTCCAGTCTTTTCTCAAATCGAAGCCTATTTATTTTTTTATACCAAGTCGGAGAATAAGGTCTCCATAATTGAACGCTTTCACCGGACGATACAAAGAAAATTATTCCAATATTTCTCCGCGAAGAATACCAGACGTTATATAGGGGTTTTGCCAAAGTTAGTGAATGGGTATAATCGTTCCTATCACCGTAGTATAGGTATGGCACCTGTAGAACGAAAAAAAGGTGAGGGAACGTTTATACGGAGTTTCGCCCAAGAAGAGGAAGAAATATAGGTTCAAGTTAGGGGCGCTAGTCAGAATTAGTAAGGTGAAACAAAGATTTGACAAGGGTTACCTCCCGAACTGGGCAGAAGAGGTGTTCAAGGTGACAGCTCGCATATCGAGAGTTCCGGCTGTCTACATTTTGTCTGATCTTAATGGGGAAGAATTACAGGGTGTGTTCTACGAAGAGGAGTTACAGAGTGTTAGTAAGGGGGAAGATGTTTACTATAAAGTGGAAAAAAATTTGAGACAAGGAAAGTGAATCGAAAAACGCAAAATTTCGTTAAATGGTTGGGCTGGCCCTCTTCGTTCAATTCCTGGGTGCAGGCGGAGCTGATAAAAAGAGTGTAATAAGGGAACATAGAGTCATTCGTAATTCGACGCTCGAGAAGAGAACATGTCTAGGAAAGAGCTGGTGCGTGTGATACTTAAGATCATATCGATTTTACTCTTTCTAACTTTAGGTATCGTTACGGTGAGCCTGCTCCCTCAGGCACATACCACAGAAAATACTCTTTATATCACTGCAAATATTACAAACCCCGCAACGGGGAATGTCCTCACGCCCACTTCCTTCAGCAATAGCCAGGTTAATCGCTGGTCTCAGAATAAGTATATACGAGTATAAAGATAAACTCCGCATTGATCTAAGCTATTTTATCAACGACAGAGCTACGATAAAGGGCATTTGGATGACTCTCGTTCAGCGGAAACGGCTCAAGTGTAAAACGTGGTAAAAAGATAAGGCGATAGAGCCGTTAGAAGTTGAAAAATGATAATCTTCGTTTTATTCGCGGTAAATCTTTTGAAAGTGTACCTATATCGGGATGAGGGAGAAGATTGGCGTAATCTGGTGGCTACGTCACTACGTTTACAGCGTATAAAACAGTACTGAAGGTGATGTTTGAAGACGGTGTAATTAATCGAGGACGACTGGAGATATTACGTAAATTCACGAAAGATGTGTGCATCCGAGTTAAACACAATACAGCTGTAAAAATCAGGGATTATTACAAAAGTCGTGCGAACGCATACCAGTTCCTCATTACACCTTAGGAAGCGCTAACATGGACACTCGTTTTAAGCATCCATTCACTGCCATGATTTCGGAGTCGGCTGGAAGCGGGAAGTCGCAATGGGTGATGAGGCTAATAGGAGCGGCCTCTACAATGATCGATAAACCTCCGGATCAAATAATATGGTGTTATGGGGAATGGCAACCTATTTACAGAGAGTTTCCGAATATCGAATTCCATGAAGGGTTGAATGGTTTGACTCACCAAAAGCCTCAAAAAAGAAAATTGATAATTGTCGACGATGGGATGTCATCCGTCGACGAGCGGTTGACCTAGTTATTCACGAAAGCTAGTCATCACAGGGACTCTAGCGTAATTTATATCACGCAAAATTTGTTTAGCAAAAATAAAGTCCATAGAACGTCAGTACATGGTTCTATTTAAAAATCCCAGAGATGCGCCGCAGATTTCACATTTAGCCAAACAAATGTATCCCGGAAATGCCAATTTTCTACACGAAGTATTCAAGGATGCCGTTTCTGAACCCTACGGTTATCTCCTCATAGACTTGAAACAACAGACCCCCGAACACTCGAGGTTACGTACTCACATATTTACCGAGGAAATCCAATACGTGTACATGAGAAAATAAAAACGCAGCGACATAACTGAATCCCCTCAGTAAGGAGTTTGACATCTTCACGGAAAGACTACAGAGAAATGCTATGACCGTGAAAGTCTTATCGAAAGCCAAACCTAATCTATGTAGGAGTATAGTCAAGGGGGCTGATAAAGATCTACTCGAGTGCCTTTGTGAATGCGCACTCAATATTTTAAAAGGTAATATGCCTTTATCGACATAAGCAGTCGATACGCCAATTAACTAAGAAGGGTACATCTCAGACGAGGAGAAAGCGCATACTACAGAAAGGAGGATTCCTCGGAGCTTTGCTAGCACCCATCGCCTCTATTTTGGGTCCTATAGTTTCAGGAATATTCGGAAGTCAATAATGGAAACTTTCAAGAAGATGGTTTAAGTAGACCCGCGCATGTTCCTAAGCCTTCAGCAAAACCAACTCAACCCGGGGGCTAGTATGAGTGCTGTAATCCATTCTCTGGATAGAGAAATGGGGAATATATTAAAGCAACAGGGGTTATCGGAAAGGGAAAGGTTACTTTATATAACCAGGTTTTACAACGATATCTCACTTTTCGAGATAAATACTCCCACGAACACCCTCTAAAGGTCGAGTTCGCAGAAGGGGAGGCAACTCGTACTCAAAGAGAGCAAGGGGAAGATGTCGGGATGGTTCCCCCCGACGAGCACCCTTTGGAATCGGAAATCATAGAAAGCGTGCCCAAGACCATGCAGAAAAAGGCGCGATTTTTACTCAACAGGGTCAAGACGAGTGCAGATATGAAATGGAATGCAAAAGGAGAACTGGTATACAACGTGAGAGTAATAAATAATACGAACATATCTGACCTTATAAACGACATGGTGAGACATCGCAAAGCGCGTAGTCTCAAAGAAATAAATGTATCTCAAGAATTAGTAGGAAATCCTCACAGGTGGAATTACATGCAGAACTCAGCGACATCGGCCACCTCCAGTCGAGCGTCAAGCCCCTCAACCCCCACCCGAGAGCGTAGCCCCGCAAGCCCTAGACGAGTATTCCCGTGGACTGACTCGACCTCTGACAAAACACCCTGGGTAAATCGAAGTAGAGGGAGAAGGAGATTTCGCTGGAGCGCTTTATAAAATAAAACGCGATTGGTATTCCTTTCTCATTTACCTTTAGTCTTCACAGGTTAAAGGATGTTTTACATGACATTACCTAGCAATAGTTCGATGGAATATTTTCCACAAAACATTTTAACTAATTACATCACCCAACTCCCGCACCCTGTCGAGTTGACAGGTCTATGGGAGGTCGGTTTGGTAGAAATTCACTTCCCCTACACATTTTTTTATGTGGAGACAAACGCTATATCTATGAAAATTTTCATAAAGGAAAAAATGTTTATCTGTTACTTAGACCCCGGGTACTATCGAACGGCTAAGGAATTAATCAGGGCTCTGAAAGACGTCACGGACAGCCAGTTAAAAACATTCAAAAAAAGGGTAAGGTTGAATTTCAACGAACACAGCAAGAGAACGAAATTAGGGGTGGACGATAATACAACGGTAGACTTAAGCCCGCGGATTTACCCATCATAGTTACGGTAGGGGTACTCACACCAGTAGTACCGCGGGTAGGGTAAGCTCTTATATCACCTCGCTTTACGTGTACTCGAGCTTGGTCCAACCGCACATAGTAGGTTCTACTTACTGCGGGTAGTTCCGATTACCGGAAATCCGGGGGATTACGTGGCACAACGTTTTGATCACGTGAAATATTTCCCTCTACAAACCAAACAGTTCTCCACGGTGGAAATAGATATAAGGGATGATACGGGTAGTATAGTGCCATTTTAATCGGGGAAAGTGGTCGTTACGCTTCACTTTAGACTAAGACGGGCACTTAATTCCATTTAATCATGAGAACCCCTTATAGATGTAACAGTAAAGCATTCGTCGATTACTATACCGCGCAGGTCGGGCGAGGGTTACCCGTATTTTCGGGGGCTCGAATGCAAAAGGGACACGGAATTGGAAACGTATTGGGAGGTATTTTCAAATCTATGCTTCCGCTACTGTCACGCGGGAAAAAATCTTTAGGTAAACACGCGGCGCACACAGGGTTACAAATCGCGGGAGACGGGACAAAATGGACAAAATGTGAAGGAATCGATAGCGCGCAGAGCTAAACAGACAGGGACGACAATTTTGCGTACGGCGAATCAACATCTTTTCGCTGTACCCGGTGGACCCCAGGGAAAACCTACAAAACGAAAGACTACGGCGAAATCAACCAGTAGACGGAAAGCTAACCGAACCAGTCACATCGGTAGAGATATATTTCAACGGTGAAGAAAGGGCCCTCCTCAGCCCTCTTTCCAGCGAATGCACGAATAGCGAGTTAGATTTGTTTAGCATACCAGTGACGCAAACGAGCGTGGAAGAAGGTCAATGGATAGAACACCACCCAGTAGCCAAGATAACGGAAAATGGACCCATAGAGTTTAGCATTTCCGGGTCGGGTGAAGATTACTTGGATATGGCTAATACTTATTTATACGTACGGGCTAAAATCGTCAAAGGCGATGGGACTAATGGCGATCAAGCCACCAATGTAGGACCGGTGAATAACTTTATGCATTCCTTATTCAGTCAGGTAGACGTCATCTGGAACGAACAGTTAATTTCCAGTTCTTCGAACAGCTACAATTACAGGAGTTACCTGGAAACTCTCTTAAGTTACGGAAGCGAGGCCAAAGAATCACAGCTGACATCGGTGCTATGGTACAAGGATACTGCAGGACATATGGGTGCGGGGGCTGACAACGCCGGTTTTCAAAAACGCAGAGAATTCACCTCGAACAGTCGATTGGTGGATATGGTCGGAAAGCTCCACGTTGACATAGTCGTTACATCGTGAACGCGGTGGATTTAAAAATACGTCTAGTACGTAATAAGGATGCTTTCTGTATACTGACTGATGAAGCCATTCCAGATTTCAAGGTTGTTTTGAACGCCATGTCGTTATGCGTTCGGAAAGTGAAGTTAGATCCCTCCGTGACACTAGCCCACACAGCCACACTCCTGAAGGGTAGTTGCCGTTACCCATAAGAAGAGTTTCGGTGAAGGTCTTTTCAGTCCGACGGGGTAATTTAACGATGAATCAAGAAAATGTATTCCTAGGCAGTCTTCCCAAAGAACTCTGCGTTGCACTGGTAGATACGGACGCCTATAACGGGCTCTACTCTAAGGACCCCTTCGAATTCCGTCATTTCCATACAAATTTCTTCGCGCTTAACCTCGATGAACGTCAAATACCCGCTACAGCTCTCCAGCCCAACTTCGAAAAACAGAATTATATCAGGTCGTACCTAGGTCTGTACACATCTACAGGGCAGTACTATAAAGACGAAGGCAACCAAAACTCCAGGACAGACTTCAGAGCAGGCTTCACGTTGTTCAGTTTCGACTTGACTCCCGACTTGACAGACGGCGATCACTTTACCATAATCAAACAGGGCAACTTAAGATCAGAGACGATATTCGCGCAGCCACTCCCAAATACCATGAACGTCATCTGTTACGCAGAATTCGACAATATAATTTACATTGACCGGTCACGCGCAGTCAGATTCGACTACAGTTTTTGATGAATACGGACCAAGTAACTCATGTCCTACAGTCCGACCCAATTGTCAAACAAGTGTTCCATGGGGTTTATTCCAGAGACAGTTTACCTTTGAAGGGGGAAAAACAGGATGACAGACGGGTTTACGTCTGTAATACGGCGAAAAAAATCAAATTGGAGAGCACTGGATAGCCCTGTATACAGATCTCCATGGCTCAACGGAAATTTTTGATAGTTTCGGCATCCCCCTTGTACACAGGGAGTTTATCACATTTCTCAGATCGAGATCAAAATCTTGGATTTATAACAGAAAGAGATTGCAAGGGAGTTTTTCTAGCGTATGCGGACAATATTGTATTTTTTACCTCTTACACAGATGCCGCGGAATACCCATGTCGACAATTGTAAATATGTTCTCGTCGAATCAGAAGAACAACGATGTTTTAGTATACGACTTCATAGCTAAACATTTCAATATGTACGAAGTACCCTTCATGGTCAAGGAATTACTGGCTAAAGCCTTTGAGGGCTGACGTCACAAGATACGTTAGTCACGTGTATCAAGAGTGTATATAAGAGATCGGAAATACCAGCCCCTTCAAAACCTCTATCGGATTCCACCATGCAAGACCAACATCGAGAAACCCTTCGACGCAACTTCGCGACCCTAGTGAACGAGATGAAAGATGTGGGCCATGTTTGCGATTTACTCAGGACCAAAAACATACTTACTAAACAAATGTGTGAGAGGATCATGATGGAGAAATTGAATACAGATCGAGCCCGGAACCTGATGAAAGACCTCCCTAGATGAGGACCTAAGGCGTATCAAGCCTTCAAGGAGGCACTATGGGAAACGGGAAACCATGCATTGGCAATGACGCTTCACCCCGTGGATGAACAGATGACGGATATACCCCCGGAATTTTACGAGATATGGGAGTGAACGACGTAGATAACGGACGATGAATCAAAGGTTACAGACGTTGAATGGACTTTGGAGAATGCGAAGAGAACGATTCCTTGACATTCATTTTTTACATACAGACCGATGGACCCCGCAAAGGGGAATAATCATTACGAGAAAATGCGTTAACAATGTATTATCTCCGACGTAAATAGAATCTTTGTAAAAAATAATTGTTTTACTCATTGTACCGAACTCATGTATATACAAGAAAGAAAAAAAGAAAGAATAAAAATACTTCGATGGGCATGTCTGCCTCCAACACTTGTCTTCTAGTTATTTATTCTCCGTGTTGTGTATATATTGTCCTCTGTATATATATTGCCGATATCAACAAATGTGGAAATTTACCACCCGAACGATAATCAACTTTAGAATATATATCGACCTCCGGAACGGGTGATGAATTTGTTTTTTTGTTTTTTATTATCTCCTATACAAACAAATAAGGTATGGTAATATATACAACTTTAACACTTCTTCTATACGCGATAGTCGTATTAACACATACGACCCTTTTACCGTTTATTAAATCTGAACAAACTAAAAAAATAGCATAGCTATGATCGGAATCGAGATTTAGTATAACGATCTCCAGAACGAGCGATACCGGGCGATGTAGTTTTTGTTTTCTGTTCATACACTTAAACAATACTGAAAAGTTACAATATATAAAAAATATGTACAATTTTACAACTCTTGTCTGAATGAGGGTATAACGCAAGGTGGAGGCTCGAGTGTTAGTATCCGTATGGTACGGTGGTATAAGCCTGAAAAATTACTCGTTTCGTGAAGCAAATCCTACAATCTTTACTTTCAACCCTATTGTACACCATCATGGCAATTCTGTCTTTACAAATTTTATGGTTATTGACAGTGGTGAGAGATGGGAAGTATTCCGTGCAGTTCGCTGTCTTTTTTGGTTTACATAGACACGTATTAGAAACGTAATGTTTAACCATTCCTTTAATACTGTCGAAATTAACCTTCAACGAGTTTCTATAGTCAGCAATAATTCTTGGGGCCTCCCGAAACGAATGTGATAATGAATTCCCCCGGTTCTAACTCGGAAGTTAACTCCACTAAATTTATACCAATCGGTGGTTCGAACAATTGACCCTGAACTGAATGAGGGTGAGCCGGAAGTGAATAGAGGTGGCGCGGAAGTGAAGGGGGGTAACTCAGGTAAATCAGCGAATCTATATCGAAATAAAGTACACGTCTCTCTAATTTCTCCAATACTTCGTAAAGTTTCAAACGGCCTTGCGCCGTAACTTTCTCCGTATAATCGACCAAAATAATTTCGTCCGTAATGATATGAACGTTGACCAAGTTTTTACGCTTATCGAACACCAAGTCCTAAAATTCACTCACTTCCGTTAAAAAAGCGCTTCTCCTTAATCCCGCCATGGACTGAGCATATTTTTCCCAGTGGTGGTTGAGCAAAGATTTTCCGGCAGAGCGCAGCCCAGGGTTTTTCTATTTTCAGAGGGTCTAGAGAAATTTTTTCATTGTCTTCGTATAGCGAGATATATCGCTTTTTTTGTCCACTCAGGCCGATCCGAGGACTCCTGTTTAATTTTCAGAAACATGTCGATGTGTGGGGTGAACAAACCGTTTGAACTCTCGTTACCCTGTATCGTTTGATCGAAGTGATAAACTTAATATATTTTGACTATTTCATATTTCTTATCGAGCGCTTTCATTATCTCCAAAGTGAGCCATGTACCTATGAGAGCTCTTTCTTCATCGCCGTGATCGCATAATTGATTTTCGCAGCAGGTTCTACATAAGGGGAATAGCAGTTTACCCCCATGCCTATAGGGTAGAACGGGAAAGTATAATCCGCGGGGTGGCAGAATTTTCACTTTTGCAAATCCCACATAAGTGTGGATAGGGGCAAAATCTTTCACGATAACCTCGGGGTAACCCAAGATGAATAGACCCTGTTTCAAAACCGAGCGATAGATATTTTATTTCTTGACCTTCTTTGACTTCGTGAAATATTTCGAACAGTTAGTCCGATTCCCATAAAACACAAGGCGGGGGTCGAGACGAGGTTGTATATCCAAACCCGAGGCAAATGTTTTCAAATCCGCATTGCTCTTCATTTCCGCATTGAACTCGCACTCCCAAATAGATATGTAATTGTAATCCTCCCTTTCTAAATAGTTTTTTGGCACATTGTCTTTTCGTATAGCTCCCCCATAGTGCACTGACATTTTGGGTTCCTCAAGTCAGCGTTGAAACACTTGGGGCAACCGTGTATAAAACATCCGTTAAATTCATAACACGTACGCGTTTTCTCATTCCACTCGTCTAGCTTATATTTGCATATGCGTTTTTCTGCACCGTTTAGAGCGTGTTGTATATGATGGGACACCCCTTCCATCGCATTCTGATGCATAAGCCATTCCAACCAAATGATAAACGTATGCGAGTACTGATCTTTGGTAATGCCTTGTGCTGGAATTCTAGCGATTGTATTTTCTTTCAAGAATAATTGCTGGAATATAGCGAAACACAGACTAGCTATTGTCATGTGATTGAAAGGGTCGACACAGCGAATCTGTTTTTTTTCTGACTGCGCCCTCTCTTTATTTGATTTCTTAGCCGGGATAAGTACGGTACGTTCAGTTAGTCCCATTATCAACTTCCTAAACTTCAAGCAAGAAACCCTAAGAAGTTGAACATCTGATCGACAATACTTATTCATCTCTTTTTTGAAGTCGAAAATCACATTCGCGGCTTTTTGTTGCGCATGCCATCTCAAAAAAGCCTCTCGTTTATCAGCGCGCATGTCGTCACATCCATAAAGCTCCACGGGTGGGATTTCACCTACGTAATTCTGATTGTCAGCATATTTAGATGGAATGGAAAATGTCCTTTCTTAACCCTATCTGGCCTGGGCTTTTTGGGACCTGTCCAGGCCTCGTGAGGGGGGGGCGAAATGGCCCCCTTAATTATTTTTCTTGCCCCTTGAGCTAGGGGGCTGAAACTTATCACAATATACTCTTGGGTGAAGCTCTATAAGAAAATGCAAAACAATCCTAGATGGTCGCTTTGATGACGTCACAGTGACGTCATTTTTAAAAACGGCATTTTTTGGTCGATTTTTCGGTCAGCATGATAAATTAGTAAATATTAATGTAATGTGAAATAAAATAGTTTTTGCCCACTTTTCATTGCGGAAAAGCAGAAATTTTGAAGAAATATGACAAAAACATCACTTTTCTGGGACCCCACGTCGCCGCCATCTTGGATTTACACATGATCCTCTGCTCGGGGGGTTATGCAAATAGGCTCAAAATGACCCCAATACGATAAACTATAAAGTCACGGAGTGTCAGCTCTCCAGCTCTACCAGGCCAGGAAGGGTTAAGACTCCTTAAACCAAAATTTTTATCGAAATCGGCGAGGGGGGCTTGTATGAAATTTAAACTGTCAAGAAAAGCTATATCTAGCACCGGTACATGTATATGGAAAAGCTTTGAACCTCGATAAATGACCTGAGGCACGAATATTTCATGATAAATACACCGTCAAACCCCTGCAAGTTATCAGCTAAACATGTGTAGCCTTTGTGCTCTTCTGTGAAAAGCCACTCGCAGAACTGGTATAAAGCTTCATGCCCTTCGAATATGTGTTCCCTCTTTTAGCATTTAACACACACAACATCTATATCCTCGATGTCAATACATTTCACACACGTTTTGTGGGCTATACAATAATTTACTGTATGAACCCCTGTGTCAAATATGGTTTCAAAATCAAAGAACACGAAGTCGTGAATAGGCGGTTTGGCTATAGCGGGTTTCATAAAACAATGATGTCCCTCTACATAGTGCACTTCGCACGCTCTGCAATATCTTTCACCGCATATATGGTCTTCGGGTTTTCGATCGGAATAACTTTTTAATGAACCGCATCTTTTACATTTCCAATACGTTTCACACATCGATTTGACTTCTTCACCCGTGACAAAAGTTTCACTAGCGGTTTTGTGAAGTTTGAAACATTGATCATTGTTGCACTGTCTATTACAGTCGACACACGTTTTAACGTGGTCTGCAATACAATCCACCCCGAGACAAAGCTGACATTTTCCATTGCACGCCAAATGTTGATACCTTTCCTCATAAGGAACTATAAAACTATGACAGAAATATGTCCTACCGTATAGAGCGTATATGATTATCGACAAGATGCACGTATATATATGGACCGTTCTGTATCTCGGGTAATCCTCTGTATATGATACGATTGAATTTTTCTCCGCTTATAACTCGAATTTGCATATTGATAGCTTTTTCGAAAGCGGGAATATCGAGCAATGTGCAAGGTTTCGCAATGCTTACCCCCACTGTTCGACATAACTCCTTGGCCATTTTTCCTTGAAGGAGGCGATCCGATCTAGTTATATATTTGTACCGTATGTGTTTTTCGAGATAAGCTTTACATACAATTATAGCTCTGGGGAGACATAGAGAATCGTCATTTTTTATCGTGACTACGCTACGTTTCCTTTTGAGATCTCGACTTAACTGGGTCATTTAGTCCCACGACCCCCTTGCGGTATTTCGACAGTTGCTACGTGTATTTCAAAATTTTCGTGAAATAGGAGGCTTTCTTTTGACTGCAATACTTTTTCTATTAACGCGAGAATTGCTTCCACCGTCACTTCGGATTTAGGTTTGAGGTCTGAAAGTATCGGGTTCTGAAGCCCTCGCTGGTTTATGAAAACACGGACCAAGTCCCTATTCCTCAGACCTTCCACAGCCCTCCCCAACACTTCTTCGAGCGCATTGCATTGATGCCCCAGAACCGGCTGGCCCCAAATGGTCACGTGACCTAGAACTCCCCCTTGAGACCATTAGGATATCTTTACTGGAAAACTGAATTACCCCGAATTATATATCACAATTACTCCTTTGCCCAGTATTCTTTGTCCATTTCTGCACACTCTTCTAAATCCCTGATGATGAAATCGATCTTTCCTTGCGACAAGATTGCGGTATCTGCCAGAGGTGAAATCACACTATTCAAGTCTTCTCTATCTGGTATTTTTGCTTGAGTTTCATAGTCATTTGAATGTTCGGTAATAAAATCCAACATGCTGGAGTCTATGACACCCACCGGAGGTGAAATCGCAGTATTCAGGAGAAAATTGTCGTCTATATCTACTGTTTCCTGGTGAAAATTCTGAACAGTATGTGAAGGAGCTAGGGTATCATCTATAAACACCCCGTCTTCCAATGGTAAACTGTCAATGTTGTTCACAGAAGCTGATGACAACAAAAGGTGATGGGGACTCCAATTTTCGATACCCAAAACATTGTTCAAAGACACAGTTTCTTCAGATAAATGGGGAGTTTTTTCCGTTCTTCTTTCTTCTTCTAATTCTTCAACTTTCCTCTTAACTGGAGCTCTGAAAATAGACAAATCGTAAAGAAGGTAAGTCTATGATGATTCTGCGCCCATATTCTTTTTCATAAATTATATACGTACTGAATAAAAAAATAAAAAAATGATCCTTACCTCTCATCAACAGTTTGTAGATTTAAATCAAGCAAGTCAGAGAAGAAAGTATTTTCATCCTCTGAGTCCATGATCTACTTCGTCGTTGTTGTTAACGCACAGAGAAAGTCATATGCAACTTCGGCCGTGGTTCAAATCGAAATGAGTAACATGCTCTAAACACAAGGGACAACCCTAGTTCAAGAGCCAATCAGAATGCGAGTAGCGTGTCTTTGTAATCACTGAAGCGGTAAAAGGGGAAGGAAGGAGGCACAAATGGGGGGGATTGGGGTTATTACTGTACAGATACCATTTATTTCGAACGAAAAATAATTCAAAACTTACCCTGTTTTTTTCTGTTTTTACGATGATTCAAAACTATCTCCCCCTAGCAATTCACAACCGCAACATCCGGAATGACACGCTGGTAAATTTGCAGACACACACGCACAAGAATTACACACTGGAAATCCGCAGTTTTGACAGCCTGGAAGTTCGTTGTGATCACATAAACACCGAATGCAGAAACAATCTGACATCGCATAGTCGTCAGTTATTTCTTCCGAAATACAAGTTAATTTCTGGCGGACTCTACAACGGAGAGACAAAGTTGAAAATGCAAATGGCGAGCAGCATGAAAAAGAAAGGACCCGTATGTATATCTTCAAATTTATGAACTTTCACACGGAATCGAAAAGAGGATTATTAATTCCCTCCTCAGAATAAACATTAAAACAATTAACTCATTTACTCACCCCGACATTTCCGTCAATTTCGATATTCGAACCATCAAATGGAAGAATATTCCCATATCGGCGTAAAGTCCAAATCAAGATCCAACGAATTGTATTCCGGCAACTGCAAAAAAGAAAAAGAGATATGTAAATAGTAACGTGATAGGGAAATTCGCGAGAAAAGATTAATCAAGACGAAGCATAAACACACAGGATAAAAACTTAAGATATCTTCACAAGGTTCTCGCACTGGAGAAAAGACGTTTGTTTCAAAATTCGCATGGATTTCAACCGTATGGCAAGCGTGAATTTGAGATATATGACTTTGAATTATCTCGAAATTTTCCGATGAAAACTGACAAAATTGGCAACATATTACACTCTCCATGTTGATATATAGGATTTCGTTTTACGAATAAAATAACTTTCAAAATAAACTGAAATTTTTTCTCGCATTATGGTCAACCGGATTTCCCACGTCAAAAAAAACTGCATAAAATCTCTCCCCGACAGCTTTCACAAAGCCCATTGTCCCAGTTAGAGAGAATGCCCATTCCGCTCTAGCAGCAATGGAGCACCCTACCGGCTTAACAAAGTCCATCGCGACATCTAGCACCCCTTGATCCATTAGTGACTTCAGTAAGAATAATAAAATGTTTTTACAAGTACACGCTAATTGAGCTTATGCCTAGATTGCTCGGACAGACATTAAATCCACAAGCCGCCAAAGGCACCTAATCAAAAGCCCCGCCACTTTCTCAAGTTAAAATTTGACATACGTCAATCAGACATTTTTTGACGGACCAATGGAAATTGATGCTAGCTAAATAGCGCTGGAGTGGTTTAAATTTTTTTTTCGAATAAAACATGGTAATATACGATTTATCCCCACAATCTTTTCTCAAGATTTACCAAGACGTCATCCTTCTACAAGAATACATCCAGCCCGAATTCATGACTTCCGAATATAACAGATGCCCTGTTTGTCAAAAACAGAAAAACAGTTTCGAGATACCAAAATGCGCCCCATATGCGCATTACAGATGTAACTGGTGTTCCAATAGTATCCGAGTGGAAAAAGCTGTGACACACAGAAAGATGTTTGTAATAGACGACCGAAAATAGGGGAAATTTGCAGCTGCGAAAGGAAATTCTTCCTAGAATAACCTACAAGCTTCACCAGGATCGCATCCCCGACGAACCTGAACGCCCCCGGACATTGAGAAAGGCTCTTTTCAGAGTGGACCAGACCTTTCGAAGGAGGAAACCTCTTACTTAACACAAACCAATTTAAAACACGAGAAAAATCCACACGACCTATAGTATACATTGAAAAATCACTTGCAAAAATCCCCTGCAATTTAGAAGTATACATTTGATCTTTTTAAACATACAAAACCCGTTATATATTTAACACAATATATTATAAACACACCGTTTTACTTTTTTATCATTTGTGAAGGGGGGGGGGGGATACCACCAAATTCACCTTTATATCCCCACCGTCCTTTGTTAAACACGTTACATGTATTGGATACACATGTATTTCAATATCCGGGACCTTTCATTCTCCAGAACCGGCTGGCCCCAGATGATCACGTGTTTTTTCTACATCCGGGACCTTTCAATCTCCAAAACCGGCTGGCCCCAAATGAGCACGTGACCAGGTCTCCAAGTGCATTTGTTGCTCTTAGGACAGGCTAACTACTATTGTCCCACTCTATAAAGTCAGTCAATATTTCTTCTGTTACAAGATAATCAAACACAGTTTTGAAACGAACATTAATATTCCCCATCATAAATATATTATTATAGCAGATACTCAGGCATATAAACACAACCAATTAATATATCAGAATCAAAGAATTCGCTGGAACCATATATCCATAAAACATACGGATTGTCGGATTTAATTTCAGTTAAATATGTTGTGTACTTTTCTTTCACTAATCCCGTTATGACAGACTTGTTGTTTTTTCTGATGTTATTACTCTTTACTATAATCTCGAAGTCAACGATATTGACGACATCGGTTTCATGTAGTTTTGTTTCTGTTAAAAACACAAGATCTTGTTCACAAAAGCACTGATCGAAGTCAGGTGATAATAGTTTTAACTTCAAGCCGCAAACATTCAGTGCACATATTTTAATGTCCGGTATAGATTGATCACGTGCGGCTCCATTAAATTCACATATCGGAATAGACTCGGTACCACCCTCGTACCCCTAGTGATATTCCGTTTAGTCTCCCGTCACCATCGTCTCGACGTTCTGCCTGGCGGGAGATTGCAGCGGAGGTACTCGAAGCTGACTATGGCCACTTTTGAGGTCTACGCCGCTGATTTATTGAAAGCAATCGGTACCCATGATTCACTGTGAACATGGTTATATCAGTGTAATGTCCGGAAACGCAGCCAATATAAATAGTGTTACTACATCAGCAAAACGGAATCAGACAATATTACCGGTCAAATAGAGTGCAGACCAATAAGAGCTCCAAACAAGTACTACTTTATCTGGGAAATAAGGACATAATATCTCACCAAGGTTCAATTTCATCTAACATCAAGGTACTTTAATTTCGCACATCCGATCTATCATCAAAACTCATCATGAGTACACTAGAGCAGTTCCATCTCTCATCGCATAAAACTTTGCGGGATGGCCTATCAACCTGCGTTGAGGTATTCCGAATTCTGGATCTAACAGAAACCTATATGCCTCGTGTCAAATACACGGCAAGCATACATGCATCGCGTCATATATACGACAATCATACATACATCGCGTCAAATATACGGCAAACATACATGCATCGCGTGAAATATCCGGCAAACATACATGCATCGCGTCAAATATAAGGTAAACATACATGCATAGCGTCAAATGCACGGCAAATCTACATGCATCGCGTCATATACACGGCAAACATACATGCATCCCGTTAAATTTACGGAAAACATTCATGCATCGCGCCAAATATACGGCAAACATCCATGCACCGCGTAAAATATACAGCAACATACATGCATCGCGCCAAATATACGGCAAGCAATCACGCATCACGTCAAATGTACAACACACATACATGCATCGCCTCAAACATACGGCAAACTTAATGCACGGCGTCAAATGTAGGGCAAACATACATGCATCGCGTCAAATATTTTCTACGAACTACCCTCGATAATACATGTACCTATACGCTGGTATATTTATTCATTACACTCGAACAACTAGTATCCATTCTTGATCAATGAATACATGTTATTTCAGTACGTGGACACCTCCAGAGAGTGAAATACCAGAACCGATCCACACGTCGTCCTCACAATTCTGTCCCAGAACTAAATATATGCATGTATTCCCCGATTGGTTATAGGTGGGGTCAGGCAGTCTTAAGCCGCGGTATAAAATCGATCTTCAGTGTCCACATTACAGAACCATTAGCCAAGTCTTTTCACTCCAAGCTAAGGAAAATATATCCGAGCTTGTCACTTGTTAACTGAAACTAAGGGATCAAAGACACCGATGTCGGCCAAAGAGGCCAGGAGATCCAATTATATCGGCTGAAAGTGATTGATTACTTAACCTGATCCTCGCTTCTGTGGACATAATAGACAGTATAAGGCTATCGCAAAGGTAGCTAGCCATCTAAAATTATTATATCCACAAACTTTTGCCCGCATAGGCCGATGTAGATATTGTGTTTAACTGTGTAAACTATTATATCATTATCATATTTATGAGGATTTCCATTGGAAATCGTCGAAATGAACTGTGTCTGCCATGAGAAAACACATCAGCTGATAAGATTGCCAAAAATCTGAGAACTACATAAGAAACTGAGTGACCTCCACCAGGTGTCCACTGATATAGACATCCAATGAAGTAATCTTCCAATATCACGACTGTGTCATCTGATCTGCATGAATGGTCGATTATTATAGATTTTGGAACCCTCTCTGATTGGCAGCTTAATTAATTATTTAAGAAATAATGTGTTCATAAGCGTGCTAAATCGTTAATTTACGCACGGTTAGTGTGAGAAAGTTGATAAATTTTAGGGCAAGGGCGAAGGGCGAAACAAAGATTACAATGAAAGATTGAAAAATATGATAAACGTTCACACTTTTCTTCCCTTTGTTGAAATGTGCCGTCCGCCTCACAGTTGGCAGGGTGTCAATATCAATGGACGAGTTTATGTGGTCTCTCAGAAGGAGGCGCAGTGAAACGTAAATGCATACAAGCCTATTTCTGTGGCATTATTAATCAATCACGAGGGAACCAACAGTTAAACTTGTGACAGAAATTTACGTCTTTAATAAATATTAATTTACAGCTTTTTCTCAAAAAATGTTGGCAGTATTTATTTACCTAGGAAGGAAATTTATGTTCACGGTGCTATTGAAAACATTGGCGTTTTGGGAAAAAATCCCGCCAAGATGTGATGACTGTGGAACAGATGTGAAATTAAAAAAATTGATGTCGTTTGTAATTTCTGTGGCCTGTAACCGACATCACATCAATGATAGACTCACCCACCTGAAGCAGAACCGTGGCAGTTGTTGCTCTCAAGCAATGATTGGTGTAACGGGTAATCTTTAGATGTGTTTATTAATAAGACTTGATTATAATATAGAACAAAGGAGCTGTTCGGTTTGACCGTTTTTTTTCCTTAGTGTGTTGCGTTTATAAACCGAAAATATAATTTCCTCTCGTTTACTTTAAAAGTTATTAGCTGGAGAGAGAAAATACTGAATTTTCATATTCTCAATTTTCACCGAGAAGAGATTTAAAAAAAAAATATTACGAGTATTAGAAAATAAGCATTTGTTTGTTTTTGCAATTTTTGGTGATATTCTTGAAGGGAATTCCCTTCATATATAAAATATGACACCTTTAACCAAAACGAGTCTTACATATCTAAATGCGGTAGGTTTGATCCAAAATGATACTGAAGAATCGTTTTGGTTAAAGGTGTCATATTTTCATAATATTGAAATATGTCAAAACGCTTGTAATGCTCTGAAAGGGTGTAGTTCACCGCCATTCGGCACATGATTCCTCAAGTTGATAATTAAAAAAGCTGCTTGACCGAATGGTTACAGTGTCGGGCTACGGATTAAAAGAAAACCAAGATTTACGTTCGAATCCCAAAATCCCCGATTTTTTTTGATTTTTTGATTTTTTTTCCTTTTTCTCCCGTCTTCATTTTGAACAATAAAGTGCAATAGTGACGTGAAATAAAGACAGCGAACCCCTAACGCACATAATCCCTTATTATAATTTGTGAATAGAATTGCACACAAACAACTCCACACACACAGTCAGACCACTTGTTCAGTATTTGAATATTCTGACGATCCAGCTTAGCAAAAAATTAATTGTTACACATATATAATTTCGTCTTAGGGCATCGGAAAGTTGTAATTATGAATTGAAAAGTTATAAGGTTAAACTTGTCTTATATCAAGGCCCTTATTAAGGAAATTATCCTCAACAAGTGGTGACGCTTGCTTTCCCAAGTGATTATGCATGTGCCAAGATGTTTTTTTCAGTTACTTCCTTAATTATTGTTCGCTGAACTTTTGGCAGTAATTTTTCAGTTTTCGATTCGGTTTATATATTAATATAACTGATTATTGTTCGTAAATATCTGGGTCGTTCATGAAAATACTAATGGTAACCGTATGAGAATATGAACCAGAATTTTCCATTAGACTGGCCTCGCCTGTCTGACAAAGAGTTGTCATTCAGGGGAATACCTGATCATTACGTCACAATTTACCGGCGGGCTCGGAGCGAGACAATAGAGCAGCAGAGAGCGACTCTGAAGGGGAAAATATCCATCTAAAGCGAACACATCCTTTGATACCTTTAAATATCCGTTTTCCCTATTTCGTTTGCGTGTCGGTCCCTGGCTCATTTCGTTTGTTAGCCCGATCTCTTAATTTCTCATCGTCAGCGGAGAAAAATCTACCTTTGTTCAGCTGATCACACTCGTGTTGTGTCTCATGTAAAACAGCAAGAAGAGATTCATCATCTGCGTCTCTCATGAAATTTTCGATCTCCGATTCTCTAGATAATTCATATCTGAAAGCACGTCTTGTTTCTCCTGTTGATCTGTTTCTTGTGTAAACTCGTATGTCCCAATTGGTTTGTAAGTATCTGCGATTATACATTTTCTGCCTTTAAAATAAAATAAAGTTCCTATTTACAGGGTATCCATTCTATTTGTTTATTCGATTGTACATGCAGGCAGACGAGACTTTGTCCTGCCATTTATCACCCGCCCTGTGAAATGGATTCTCCCGAGCGAACATCTGTGCGTGTCAAGATCACGGGTGTAGATTTCATACGTCACAAAGTTCTTAGCCGTGCTAAGTCGTGTAATAATTGCACGGTTATCAGTGTGTAATAGGTGTAAGTGTTATAGAATTCAATTCAATGACGCTCGATTTGGAAAGATGAAACGGTTATGGATTCATGGTCTCTCACACCACGAGAAGTCGATATAAACTGTTATATCATGTAGAATTTTAGCAATGTAGTTTTGTTCTCTGTAGTCTTTGAATTTATCTTACGTTAAACTTTTGGATTATGGTTCGAATATGGGGACAGATTGCTGCCATCTCCTTTTCAATGGACACTGCATACCGTCCCCATTATACAACATACTGTAAAGTTTCAGCTTTTCAGTTTTAATGCAATGGAATCAGCATATGCTGTGTTTCATCGCTGCATATTATTTACAATAAGTTCATATCCTTATTATTCGGGAGTCATCTTTCACGGTTTTCACGGTACATGTTTTCCCGCGACAGTCAATTTCCGCGAATACTACTTCGTTCTGTATTTTGTATAAACAGGTCAAACTAATAGAAAGCTAATGTGTTGTCGTCAGGGAGATGTGGCTATACCCGAACACCGGACCTCGTTCAGTTCATTCAACAAGCTTGCCATCACTGTAATTATCTATTCAGACCTCTAATTACTGTCTGACTGAATCACCCAAAGTTGTTAATAGTTTCAGCTTTTTCTCTTGGAGGTGTCCGGTGAGGATGCGTTTTATTTGCTTAATTCTATAATTTCCAAGACGTAAGCACACGTGACCCTTCTTTGCTGGACTTAAAACGATAAAGGAGAACGCCGAGCCTTTATCTTGTCATTTTGTCTGCGAAACTTCCACTTGTCGCAGGATCCTGGTGATATTGTCATGCCTGGTGAACCTCACCTAATTTCTCTAACTCGATAAAAACTTGATTTGAACGGGGAAAATATTGATTATCTTCTTATTCCGTTGAGTTTAAGCTGATGTTGTGTTTACCAACGCGAGTTTGAATGTGGGTTGACGAGGGGGAAATGCAGAGAATCTAATGACCTCAATAAAATATCTTGAAGTTTTTATCGTTCTTTAAATATGCTGAACGGAGCAATCAACAAGCCTCCACCAAACGTTTGATGCGTTTCGCCGGTGCTATTCTGTTCTCGTATTAAAGGAGTAGATCACGTTCACTTGTAAAAGTGAGAATGTTCTTAAACTTTCAGCAATAACTTGATAGGCTAAGATAAGACAAATGGTGAAATATAAACGATGTCACCATACTATTTACAAAGATATTGCGTAATTTGTGTGTGCACCCTGTATACAGAATAAGTACGGTTATAATATTGGATTAGTACGGAAAAGAGTCTGTTTTCATGGTTAAAGCTCATTAGATTAATTTTCCAAGATCAAATGTTCTTTAATTTACCATATAAAACATATTTTTTATAAGTCTCGCGAGTGACATATGAAATAAAAATGGGGGTCACCATACATTTTTTTGATGGCAACAGTTTATCAGAATATCCAGGAAGGTAGAGTGGGAATTGAGGGGAAAGTGGAAAAAATATGCTTCGAGATCTCCAAGACATTTGTAAGGCTACCTATTTGCCAGAATTGATATAGTATTGGGGCACCAACAGCACAATTTCAGCTACGGAACATCCTTCGCCACCCAACCACTGAATATGACAGGCCCACCTTTTTGTCTGATATGACTATAATTGTATCCTTCAGTCTGTTCTGATTTATTCTAAAAAGTCCCCATGTTAAAATAACTCCGTAGGGATATGAACGTGATCTTCTCCCTTAAACAAATTTCAGAGCTTCAGGAGACAGGTACAATTTCAGGATATGCTCATACACTGAGCCTTTTATTAGGAATTTGACCAGGAACAATCTCAACACAGTAAAACATTGAGAGTACTGTCGGAGCCATACCTTCAGACAAAAGCTCCTTCAGACAAAAGCTCCGATGACAAAAACCTTTCCTGTCGTTTTGGACAAGTCGTATAATACACGAATTACCATATTGACACACCGCCAGCCAAAACAGTCTTGTTTGGACATCCTAATATGTTTTTTCGAAAAAATATGCAAAGTTACATTCAGCTTCATCCTGAAGATGACAAATAAAATTTTGTCGAAATATTGAGACTGTCACCATGCGTTTATTAAATTTATTCGGAGTTACTTTGCTTCTGCATTACATTCAGCCATTTTCCTGAATCGAATTTGAGTGAGCTTTGGTGAAGGTCCAATCAGTGTCGAGTGGAATGGTGCATGAAATAACTGAACAGTATAAGTCACACATATAATCACGGTATCTATACGCGTTGTTAACCGATATTATTAGTTATTATTATAAGAAGAGATCCAACTCATGAATATGATATTCCGGTACCACGAAACGTGTCTTCTGGTCTATCGCCGATTCATATAGATTTTGGATCACGAAAAATTTCCTGATTAGCAATTTAATCAGTTATATCATTCACCAACCATATTTTCAATGCAATGAAACTCCATTTGGGAAGATGGATTCCGGTTCTGTTATCCCGCGAGAATTTGATATGGCTTATTCGGCTGGATTCGGAGAATTATATGGCTCGACGTATTCAAAGCATTCACGATCAACTCAATCTCAATGAATTAATATCCTAATTCTTTAGGCGACATATCCAAATTGGGGAGCAGAAAAGATTGGCGATTAACGATAAATATATGGTTCAATACTGGAAGAGCGAACTTCTGACAAGAGTATGACATTATGACTTTGAATCAAGATGTTTGGGAACGCCTTTGAATGTAATTCGATTTGAAACAATATCAAATAGCGATATGTACAAATACTTTCATTCGTAAAGAATGACATAATATGTGATAGAATTTAACAATGTCTTCGTGTTCTGCCTTTGGCATTATCTTGCCTCATACTCTCGAATAATGGTTCGAAGTTGAACTCTGAATAATGATATACCCTTGCAAATGAGTACTACTGACCGCTACATAACATACGCACATTTGTCAACAGTTATGAGCAAATATCTTGCTACTTTAATTATTATTAAATTAAATTGAGAAACTAAATTCACGTAATTTTCAATTGTTTACGAAATTTGAAAAGTAGCTGAAAGATTGATTGATCCATCGGTACCCATTCATGATAGAATATCTCCCTAGTCATTGGCGACAAAAGGCCGACAAAAAAGTATATCGTCTCAAAAACAGAATGTTTTTACTATTATAACTGTTGTAATACTGTTTTTCATTATGTGGGCTCGTGTGTTTGCCTTCTAGGTAGTATAGTCACGGCATTTAAAGGCCCATTTTCCAGGGAGGTAACTCTTGGTTCCCGTGGAGCATCCGCCAGGGGGCGCCACCAGCTCAAGAGACCAAAAACTACCTCGGAACACAGAAGAGTTCCAATTTTTGCAGTGTATGTAGTCCTCCGCGGTGATGCGGTTTTGGGGAGAAGCTTCCGCGGACAGAAAGTAGTCCCAAATACGTGGGGAGCCGGGGGAATATTCTCCAGACTTCAAATACGCTGCATGGACCGACTGGGAACTCATGACGTCATCACGATAGTACTCCACACATGACGACAGATCGCGCGTGACCTTGGAGCGGGGTTTCCCAGTGGGGGTTTTTCCCCCGGGCCCGCCCGCCCGCACGCCTGCGCGGGTTATCCGGCCGCATGCGGGATCATTGGAAGTGCGCGGATTATCTGGCCGCACGCAAGGTGATATTACATCAAAATATTATATTGGTTCTACGTGTCATATTTTAGATATAATAAAAATCAGTCCACATATATATATTATTATATTAAAATATATGAATGTAAAAATAAATACTGGTATAAATTAATACCTTTTTCTTTCAAAAAATAAAATAACAATGAGGAAAAACAATAATATTAAAAAAAAAATCCGGCGGGGGTGGGGGTTGAACCCGGGACCTATCGACTTCAAATACGCTGCATGGACCGATTGGGAACTGATGACGTCATCACGATAGTACTCCACACATGACGTCAGATCGCGCGTGACCTTGGAGCGGGGTTTCCCAATGGGGGTTTTTCTTCCGGGCCCGCCCGCTCGCAGCACGCGGGTTATCCGGCCGCACGCCTGCGCGGGACGCGGTGATGCGGGGAAAACGCTTCCGCGGTTTAGTAGTCCCAAATACGGGGGTCGATCTTCCATACTATGCGTGGATGATTTGTACTGATCTTCAACATCCGGGGCCTTTTCAACATCCGGGACCTTTTCAACATCCGGGACCTTTTCAACATCCGGGTCCTCTTCAACATCTGGGTTGTTACATCCGGGGACCGTGGAACATGCGATGAGTGAGTGAGTGAGTGAGGCATGCCCATGAGTGAGTGAGGGAGTGAGTGAGTGAGGCATGCACATGAGTGAGTGAGTGAGTGAGGCATGCCCAACGCCCGTGAGGCGTGCCCAACGCCCGGCTTAACGCATGGATGCACTAACGATGCCAAGTGAGTGAGTGAGTGAGGTAGTGAGTGAGGGAGTGAGTGAGTGGTCATACCTGAGATACAACACATATCACGAATCGTTAGATTCTTGGTATGTGCTTTAGAATAGGTTAGCCAGAAGACTATACTGTGAAGCCATGTGACTGTCAGTATGTCGGCACCTCTTCCCACTTTCCTTATACGTGTTGTAATATAAGGTCGTTTGTACACAATTAGCCTCAGTCTGTAGACACCCTCTGACCGGGTACCATGTCGAGTACATGTCCGTTCTGTCAGAAGCCACTCTCTCGTCGCGTATAATGCATAGACTAGAGACACCACCGAGTCCCGCTATAGGTCCACCAAGTAGAGTAGAACATCCCTATACGATGACGGTGAGCGGCCCTACGGGGTGTGGAAAGACGTCCTGGGTGATGAAGTTCTTAGAGGAAGGGCCCATCCGTTATACACGCGTTGTATGGTGTTATAGCCAGTGGCAGCCCGCCTACGAAACTACAAGGTTACAGAATGTGAGTTTTGTCCCAGGAATTCCTCACGACATAGACGAACCGTATTACTTTGACCCCGAGCAGACCAACGTGGTAGTGCTAGATGATCTGATGAGTGCGGCCAAGGACAATTCGAAAATCGCCGACCTATTCGCCAAAGGGTCCCATCATCGAAACCTGTCCGTGAATCTATTTTGACTCAGAATCTCTTTCCTCAAGGGAAGGCGTCCAGAGATATTGCCTTGAACTGCCAATATTTTTCTCCAATCCCATCGACAGAGCACAAATCCGTGTGTTTGCTAGTCGAATTTATCCTCAGAACATCGACCATTTCATGCAAGCGTTTCAAGGAGCGACAAGTCGTCTGTACCTGTTCGTAGATTTAAAAGCCCATACCCCCGAAGATCGTCAGCTGACGACCCACCTGTTACTCGGCGAGGCGAGGCATGACCACAGCCCCTACACCATCCATCGAGTCCACATCTGCCAGAGCAGCAACAGCAACCCACCCCCGTACAGCAGATCCCCTTCATACCATCAGTCCCGGAATATCACCCTACCGTGAAGGACCAACCCGAACCCGTACAAGGGAATGAACATAATGTGAACTCGAGGCTATGGAAGGATTTGTTCAAAGAAAGTATGGACGCCGAGATGGGTAAGGTGTTGGAGGCCACAGGATTCAAGTTTCAACACAAAGGGTCTTCGAAAGAGGAAGCCACAATGTTAGCCCATAACAGATTGGCACCCAGACTACGACGGGATTTACGCCAGCAGTATGCCGACTTGCTGACCCATATAAAATTGCTGGACAAGGAATCCGCCTATATGGAATTCGAAAGAACAGTGTCGATGCTGAAAACCTCGGGCATGAACTGGAAAGCGGCGTATGTCAGAGCAATAGCACAAAAGAAACATTTGTTCGAACGCATCATTAAGATCAAAAGCGTCTCACTATAAATAGACCACACTGCAACCGTCCCCTCATTTCACCATGAGCACTGCAGAGTCCAACTTGTTTGAGCCCGACAATGACGATATTCTAGCCGAAGCGTTACGTCAAGCCAATGTCGATGCTATTATTGATGCAACGCAAGGTGGGATCAACGACCAACGCATGCGTTCTCATCTTACCACGCTCATAGATGACATCCAATGGGTGACACGCGTATGTTTTCTGCTGCATAAGAAACAGATAGTACCCGAAGACAACACAACTACCCGTGCCCAGAATCTACTAACCCTGCATCAGGCTTTTCAAACCGCTATGGAGACCCAGCTGGAGACGGGAAATTATCTTCTTCAACCTCCAACATCAATGTTCAGTGATGATCGACAATGCATAACGCGTTGAGATAGGTATGGAGACGGGCGTTGAAACGGGCGTTAAGGCGTTGAGACGGGCGTTGACGGGCGCCACTGCATTTTGATGAATTAGTGTCTAGAAAAAATGAGAGCTTATGAGCTAGTTCACCAGGGCGTTGAAGCTTTAAGCTAAGCGTTGACGGGCGTTACTGTCTATGAAAGCAAGTATATTCCGCAAAACACGCACAGTCGACGTTCAACCGTCAACCTGACTTATACTTGCTTTGAGTGCGAACGCACGTTCACCAGACATTACGATATGATGCGACACCAGAAGACTTTCGATCCAGGCTCCGAGGAACCCACTGAGGAAGCGGATGAGAGTGTATCGACTGATACCGAAACCGAGATTGCTGACAGTCTATCTACTGATACGGAGAGCTTGACCTCATATAGTCAGCCTACATCCCAGGAAAGTGAGACAGAACCTACCTTCAGGGATCGTATTGTGGATGAAGCTATTCGTCGTTATGCTGCAGTAATCGAAGACGACTGACAGGATAACTTACAACAGGCGTACATCGAAATGCGGCCCTGCATCAGGAAAACAGCCATGTCCATCTATAAACGGTATAGCCTGCTGCCCCTTGAAATGAAAGGCGACCCCACGCACAGATCCATCATGAAGACCAAGCGTCACTTAGAAGAGGATATGGGGTTACCACCCACCGAGGCCCTGGCAAATGCGATCGGAATGCGCAAACAACTGTTTCAGGACATGCTGCCCGAACAATATCCAGGCCTGCCCGACGAAGACTAGAACAAAAGGATAGAACATTCTGAACGGCGACTTCTGAATACAGCCGAGAATACATCTAACGAGTCAGAACGAATATGACAGCGCCAAAGGACGGCCTCTGATTGGACAAGAAACATCTTAAATTGTAAACCTACCCAACGCGGCTCCCCCAGCGTGGGTATGTTATGATGGAGGGGAAAATAAAATGATTGATCTTTTATCCTTGTTGTTGTTGTTCTCTCATCTGTCTATATCATGGCATGATTGGTCGATAGGACGGTCACCTCCCCTCTTCTCCTCTTCCCCTCTAACTATAAATATGGAAAGACGCATGTTAGATGTACATTCTCACAACCTGTACCAGACCCGATCAAATGGAGAAGCCAGCCAATTCCAAGGCAGACGAGCAACCGTTGAAGATTGACGAAAAGGTGCTGGTTCCCGCTCGACTCCCCAAAAAAGTTACCAAAAAATACCCACCCATAACTATGGAAATGATAGATGATTTCGTCAGTGTGGGTTACAGCTCAACCAGGGGAGAGCCCGGAGATGTCCGCTACCATCGCCAGCGATGCCTGACCTACCTTGAAGGTGTACCGTTGGCCGGTGTGATCTTTGCACGAGGAGAGAGGAGATTTGCCAGCGGACGAAGTGAGAGCTTGCCAGCAAAGGCCATTTTTTCCTTGTATGGGAACAATATGGCCGCAATTTTCTCGAAAGAGAGACTTCTAACATATGTACAGACAGATGAATGAATGAGTAAGAATCATATTAGGTCACACTGAGCAAAGATGGAACTTTCTGAAATGGCGACTTCTGATTGGATAGCCGAGAATACATCGAACGGGCAAGAACGAATATGACAGGACCAAATGGTGGCCTCTGATTGGACAAGAGACTTCTTGTATTGTAAACATGTAAACACACCCAACGCGGCTCCCCCAGCATGGGCATGTTATGATAGAGGGGAGAATAAAATGATTGATCTCTCATCCTTGTTGTTGTTGTTGTTCTCTCTCAGGTCTATATCTTGGCGTCAAGGCGTTATGCTAGGGCGTAACAACAGTCATTGACGGGCGTCACTGCATTTTCAATGAATTAGTGTCTAGAAAAATCAGAGCTTTTGGGCTAATTCATCAGGGCGTTGAAGCGTTGAACTTGGCGTTGGATGATATATTATCAGGATACTGTGTTCATAGTACATGCACAGAGAATATGTACATGATAGTACAGGGTGAGTGAGTGAATAGAATTTAACGTCGCATTCCGCAATATTTCAGGTATATAGCGACATGGGCAGAGTGTAAATACATGTACAAGCAACATGGATAGATTACATGTACAGGCACATAGTAAGCGTTGGATGATATGTTATCAGCATACTGCGTTCATAGTACATGTACAGAGTACATGGACAGAATACATGTACAGGCACATGGTAGTATCTGACAGATATGGTACAATACAGGACAAATATGGTAAACACAGGACAAATACGGTGTAACACAGGCACAGGATATGGTACAATACAGGACAAATATGGTAAACAAAGGACAAATAGGATGTAACACAGGACAAATATTGTAAACACAGGACAGATATGTTATAACACAGCACAGATATGGTATATAGCGATTGGAAGATGTACATTGACAGATTACATGTACAGGCTAAAGAATATGAATTATTGAAATATACATGTACCAACTTTATTAACGGTTCAATTCTAAATTCTAATTCCACGTTGATTATTCGCAGAGTTTTGATTCCACAGACTACGTGGAAGTGTTATGGGACATGTTGGTGGAATTTCTTCAATGCATTTACAGTGCCATGAAAATATTAGACCCAAAAGTAAATATGAATTTTGCATGTAAATATTGTACATGTTTGCATTGAATTGTCATACAATTTGGGCTTTACAGACTAAGAGATAAGTTTGCCATCTACATTATATGTCAGTGGAAGTTTGTGGATACTTTTCCAGGCCCAGGCATGCATATGAATTTGGAGAAGAAAAAAAAATTAATTTCAAGATTATACATGTAAACAGGTCAGAGCAAAGGACTAACTGGGATATATATCCCACTTGGGATATTAAATCCAAGTTTGGATATATCCTAATTGGTAACACAGGACAAAACTGTAAACAGAGGACAGATATGGTATAGCACAGCACAGATATGATATATAGCGAATGGAAGATGTACATTGACAGATTACATGTACAGGCTAAAGAATTATGAATTATTGAAATATATATGTATCAACTTTATTAACGGTTCAATTCTAAATTCTAATTCCACGTTGATTATTCGCAGAGTTTTGATTCCACAGACTACGTGAAAGTGTTATGGGACATGTTGGTGGAATTTCTCCAATGCATTTACAGTGCCATGAAAATATTAGACCCAAAAGTAAATATGAATTTTGCATGTAAATATTGTACATGTTTGCATTGAATTTTCATACAATTTGGGCTTTACAGACTAAGAGATAAGTTTGCCATCTACAATATATGTCAGTGGAAGTTTGTGGAACCTTTTTCAGACCCAGGCATGCATATGAATTTGGAGAAAAAAAAAAATTAATGCCGACTTGCTGACCCATATAAAATTGCTGGACAAGGACCCGGTCCATCTGGAAATCGAAAGAACAGCGTCGATGTTAAAAACCTCAGGCATGAACTGGAAAGCGGCGTATGTCAGAGCAATAGCACAAAAGAAACATTTGTTCGAAATCATCATTAAGATCAAAAGCGTCTCACTATAAATAGACCACACGGCACCCGTCCCCTCATTTCACCATGAGCACTGCAGAGTCCAACTTGTTTGAGCCCGACAATGACGATATTCTAGCCGAAGCGTTACGTCAAGCCAATGTCGATGCTGTTATTGATGCAGCGCAAGGTGGGATCAACGACCAACGCATGCGTTCTCATCTTACCACGCTCATAGATGACATCCAATGGGTGACACGCGTATGTCTTCTGCTGGATAAGAAACAGATAGTACCCAAAGACAACACACATACCTGTGCCCAGAATCTACTGACCCTGCATCAGGCTTTTCAAACCTTTATGGAGACCCAGCTGGAGACGGGAAATTATCTTCTTCAACCTCCAACATCAATGTTCAGTGATGATCGACAATGCATAACGCGTTGAGATAGGTATGGAGACGGGCGTTGAAACGGGCGTTAAGACGGCTGTTAAGGCGTTGAGACGGGCGTTGACGGGCGCCACTGCATTTCGATGAATTAGTGTCTAGAAAAATGATAGCTTCTGAGCTAGTTCACCAGGGCGTTGAAGCGTTAAGCTAAGCGTTGACGGGCGTTACTGTCTATGAAAGCAAGTGTATTCCCAAAACACGCACAGTCGACGTTCAACCGTCAACCTGGCTTATACTTGCTTTGAGTGCGAACGCACTTTCACCAGACATTACGATATGATGCGACACCAGAAGACTTTCCATCCAGACTCCGAGGAGCCCACTGAGGAAGCGGATGAGAGTGTATCGACTGATACCGAAACCGAGATTGCTGACAGTCTATCTACTGATACGGAGAGCTTGACCTCAGATAGTTAGCCTACATCCCAGGAAAGTGAGACAGAACCTACCTTCTGGGATCGTATTGTGAATGAAGCTATTCGTAGTTATGCTGCAGTAATCGAAGACGACTGACAGGATAACTTACAACAGGCGTACACCGAAATGCGGCCCTGCATCAGGAAAACAGCCATGGCCATCTATAAATGGTATAGCCTGGTGCCCCTTGAAATGAAAGGCGACCCCACGCACAGATCCATCATGAAGACCAAGCGTCAGTTAGAAGAGGATATGGGGTTACCACCCACCGAGGCCCTGGCAAATGCGATCAGAATGCGCAAACAAGTGTTTCAGGACAGGCAGCCCGAACAATATCCAGGCCTGCCCGACGAGGACTAGAACAACTTTCTGAAACGGCGACTTCTGAATACAGCCGAGAATACATCTAACGGGTCAGAACGAATATGACAGCGCCAAGGGACGGCCTCTGATTGAACAAGAGTCTTCTTGAATTGTAGACCTACCCAACGCGGCTCCCCCAGCGTGGGTATGTTATGATGGAGGGGAAAATAAAATGATTGATCTCTCACCCTTCTTGTGGTTGTTGTTGTTGTTCTCTTATCTGTCTATATCATGACATGATTGGTCGATAGGACGGTCACCTCCCCTCTTCTCCTCTTCCCCTCTAACTATAAATACGGAAACAAGCATGTTAGATGTACATTCTCACAACCTGTACCAGACCCGATCAAATGAAGAAGCCACCCAATTCTAAGGCAGACAGGCAATCGTTGAAGGTTGACGAAAAGGTGCTGGTTCCCGCTCGACTCCCCAAAAAAGTTACCAAAAAATACCCACCCATAACTATGGAAATGATAGATGATTTCGTCAGTGTGGGTTACAGCTCAACCAGGGGAGAGCCCGGAGATGTCCGCTACCATCGCCAGCGATGCCTGACCTACCTTGAAGGTGTACCC
Organism: Hanleya hanleyi; assembly: GCA_036873755.1. Lineage (NCBI taxonomy): Eukaryota > Metazoa > Mollusca > Polyplacophora > Lepidopleurida > Hanleyidae > Hanleya > Hanleya hanleyi. The sequence continues at coordinate 90,546 of JAVTVY010031736.1, forward strand.
TTGGCCGGGTGTGATCTTTGCACGAGGAGAGAGATTTTGCAGTGGGCGAAGTGAGAGCTTGCCACCAAAGGCCAGTTTTTCCTTGTATGGGAAAAATATGGCCGCAATTATCTCGAAAGAGAGACTTCTAAAATATGTACAGACAGATGAATGAATGAGTAAGAATCGTATTAGGTCACACCGAGCAAAGATGGAACTTTCTGAAATGGCGACTTCTGATTGGACAGCCGAGAATACATCTAACAGCCAAGAACGAATATGACAGGACCAAATGGTGGCCTCTGATTGGACAAGAAACTTCTTGTATTGTGAACACACCCAACGCGGCTCCCCCAGCATGGGTATGTTACGATAGAGCTGAGAATAAAATGATTGATCTCTCATCCTTGTTGTTGTTGTTGTTCTCTCATCCTTGTTGTTCTCTCTCCGGTCTATATCATGGCGTCAAGGCGTTATGCTAGGGCGTAACAACAGTCATTGACGGGCGTCTCTGCATTTCCAATGAATTAGTGTCTAGAAAAATCAGAGCTTTTGGGCTAATTCACCAGGGCCTTGAAGCGTTGAGCTTGGCGTTGGATGATATATTATCAGGATTCTGTGTTCATAGTACATGCACAGAGAATATGTACATGATAGTACAGGGTGAGTGAGTGAATAGAATTTAACGTCGCATTCCGCAATATTTCAGGTATATAGCGACATGGACAGAGTGTAAATACATGTACAAGCAACATGGATAGATTACATGTACAGGAACATAGTAAGCGTTGGATGATATGTTATCAGCATACTGCGTTCATAGTACATGTACAGAGTACATGGACAGATTACATGTACAGGCACATGGTAGTATCTGACAGATATGATACAATACAGGACAAATATGGTGTAACACAGGCACAGGACAGATATGGTACAATACAGGACAAATTTGGTAAACACAGGACAAATATGGTGTAACACAGGACAAATATTGTAAACACAGGACAGATATGGTATAACACAGCACAGATATGGTATATAGCGAATGGAACATGTACATTGCCAGATTACATATACAGGCTAAAGAATATGAATTATTGAAATATACATGTACCAACTTTATTAACGGTTCAATTCTAAATTCTAATTCCACGTTGATTATTCGCAGAGTTTTGAAAGTGTTATGGGACATGTTGGTGGAATTTCTTCAATGCATTTTCAGTGCCATGAAAATATTAGACCCAAAAAGTAAATATGAATTTGGCATGTAAATATTGTACATGTTTGCATTGAATTTCATACAATTTGGGCTTTACAGACTAAGAGATAAGTTTGCCATCTACATTATATGTCAGTGGAAGTTTGTGGATACTTTTCCAGACCCAGGCATGCATATGAATTTGGAGAAAAAAAAATTAATTTCAAGATTATACATGTAAACAGGTCAGAGCAAAGGACTAACTGGGATATATACCCAACTTGGGATATTAAATCCAAGTTTGGATATATCCTAATTGGGATATTTTGACCGATTTTCATACTAAACAGCAATGGCGAATTTCGGCATCTAAAGCACAAAAACAAGATAGAATTTACCACCCAAAACTGCCAATGCGATTGTATAATTTTGCTGACTTTTTCTCGACGAAGTTATTCTCTCTGATCATACGTTCATTATTTTATCGTGTTGTTGCTGCAGTATGCTGCCCATAACTCACTACTGTTGTATGTTTTTAAACAAGCAGAATAACTAAGACCTGGTAAAGGGTTACGCCCCCCCCCTTTTGGTTTTGTTGATTTGACGACTCATAGGCTATAGTTCGATGGGCCGATACTGATCTGTGTTAGAAGACATAGAACATATCCGCATACATGTAGAGTAATGTGTCTTGGAAACAAGAAATGACTCGAAGTACAAACTCGTAAACGGACAACAACAACAACGCACATATGTTATCTATAGATGGATTTCGTGTTTTGATGACGGATCGAGACTTCTGTCATACGACATGTCGGAAAACATTTTTAGCATTAATGTGAGGCAGAGTAATGAGTAATGAAAGTTTGTTCACATTTCATGAACTGACCAGAAATTCTCGCGTCACTGAGTGCGTGGTGACTGAACACCGTTGTATTTTGGCTCACACAATTTTCGTTCGCCAGGAACAAAGAACGCGTTTAGATAATATTTGAGAACATGAATTTGTTTGTCATAGAACGATAGCTTACTTTTATTCCGGCTACGTTCTTTCAGTTTCACGTAGAAATTAGCGGTTTTGCTAGCTCCTGCATTATGCTCCCTTGTTGTTATGGTGATGACGTCATAATACCGGGAACCCCCTTATATGGTTTTAGCAAAAATAGTTGATTGTTTACGTAGTGCTGGATCGTATATTATCGTTGGGTTGGCCTGTGCTATATTTTTAGCATGTTTTTATCGTGGGATTAGCGCAATAAATAAAAAAAAATCAACTGTAATGGAATATAACTCACTACAAGCCAGACCGAAATTTGACTGACTGGATAGCACGCCGAGCTCTTGATCGATAGGTCCCGGGTTAAACCCCCACCCCCGCCGGATTTTTTTTTTAAATTATTGTTTTTCCTCATTGTTATTTTATTTTTTGAAAGAAAAAGGTATTAATTTATACCAGTATTTATTTTTACATTCATATATTTTAATATAATAATATATTTTTGTGGAGTGATTTTTATTATATCTAAAATATGACACGTAGAACCAATAAAATATGTTGATGTAATATCACCTGCGTGCGGCCAGATAATCCGCGCACTTCCGATGATCCCGCATGCGGCCGGATAACCCGCGCAGGCGCGCGGCCGGGCGGGCCCGGGGAGAAACCCCTCACTGGGAAACCCCGCTCCAAGGTCACGCGCGATCTGTCGTCATGTGTGGAGTACTATCGTGATGACGTCATGAGTTCCCAATCGGTCCATGCAGCGTATTTGAAGTCTGGAGTAGAATGTAATAGGGGGGTTCGGGGCCAGGGAAGCCGGGAAGCCGATGACGTCATAAGTAGATCGAGGTGACGTCATAAATAGGTCGAAGTCGTGCTGTGTTCGTCTATTTATAGTATCACGAACATAGCTCGAGGGGGTTGTAGGTCAACGTCTGTTCACCGGACCGTGACAATAGCCCGAGGTGTTTGCGATGTTTTATGTCCGCTCAGCGGACCGTATCTATAGCTTTTTTTCGAGGTTATGGTCTATTTATGGAGCCATACCTATAGCCCGAAGATGCAGTGTTCATCGTCTATATATAGAGCTGTAACCCGGAGGTGCGGTGTTCACCGAACCGTGACTATAGCGTGAGAAGTGTTCGCGGTGTTCTATATCCGTTCAGCGGTCCGTGTCTATAGTTAGCGATGGAGCGTGACTAATGAAAGCCCGCGGCTAATTCGGGAAGTTTGCGTATAGAACACGGTGATTACGTTCCGCACCACTCAACGTCTCATCTTACACATCTGGTAATCAATCAAACTAAGAATATACTCGTAGTCTATAGTTAGAAAATATATATATATATATATATATAAGGACAGTTCTGAAACCGGGAAGCCGGAAAGCCGATGAAGTAGATCGGTGGAGCGTGACTAATGAAAGCAGGCGGCGTTCCATATCTGTTCAGCGGACCGTGTCTATAGCCGGAGGACATATATGGCAATGTTTGACTATTATAAAACGACACTACGTCTCGCACGAATGATTTTAATTATTACTGTCACTCATCTTCCACACTGGTGATAAATTCCTCGCGGTGTTCTCGAATCATCTATTGGCCCTTTGAAGGTGACATCAGCTCTATTTTTAGACTCAACTAATGGTATATTTAAGGAGCTTGATAACACCTTTCTCTTAATATAAAATAGTTTGTGACAACGTCGAAAAGACATACGTACATTAAGAGGACGAACTGAGGACTACCTTCAAACGATTATTATGGGTAAGCTTTTCAGCACATCTGGTTTTCCTCATAGGTTAAGAGCCTATTGCTAAACTTATACTATGTGGAGTTTTTCCTTACATGGGTAGAGGACATTTCCCTGTTTACATAGGTAGAGTATCCAAACGGACATCCTCCGCGGCTTAACCGTAAAGTTAATTCGATTTAAGGTGAACCGCTTTGTTGACTAAGATCTCTCACTCACCGGAACCGTGAAAAAGAGTTCACTGGGGATACCAATTTCGACATACCCCCTGACGTCATAGCGAAGTCAGCCAACTAGGAGCGCGATTTATAACCTTATGATGCTTTTGATACTCAGTCATACAAGACGATGAATGATTTATAACATATCTAGGTGACATACCATACTAGTCCTCCAGACATTCACATCATTATTATCAAGCGGACGATATATATATATGTAAGTCCAAACACGCTTTAATCATGATCAGGACGTGTATGACACCATTCTCAATGCGACCTAAGCAGTCAAGCGAATTACGACTAGATATATATTACAAAAGGTATGTAAAGTATAATGAGTGTTACAAGGATACACTTCGTCACGCACGAGTGGTTGTAGCCCGAGGGCAATTGCGGCGATGTTTGATATATACTTCGTCACGCACGATTGGTTGGTTCACTGAGACGACTATGTTTCCCCTTAAAGTTCATTAAAATATACTCGATAAATAGGTAGAATCTGTAAATGTACGCCTAAAGCCTAGAAATTTCGTTTTCGCCCAAAAAAAAATTTCGATTTTTTTTTGTTTTTGACTTGCGATATCTCGGGAAGTAAGACGCATACAGACTCGCGGCTTACGGCGTCGTATTCCTCTCGTATAGATGCGCGATAAAGGTCCTATACAATTTTATCGCCTGGCGGTAACTTTCGCCGCAATTAGACGATAATGGGTGTCACGTGATCCGGCGATTTCTCGAGAAATAAGCGACATACGCGCACGCTGTTCGCGGCGTTGTATTCCTCGTGTAGGGGTCTACCGTAAAGGTCCTATACGAATTTATCGTATCTCCGTAAGTTTCGCCGCTATTCGGCGTCGAAATACGCTCTGTTTACTAGAATCTGTAAATGTACGCCTAAAGCCTAGAAATTTCGTTTTCGACCAAAAAAAATTCCGATTTTTTTTTTTTTTTGACTGCCGATTTTCGTCGAATTTCCCATAAATTATCCATGGCGATATCTCGGGAAGTAAGACGCATACAGACTCGCGGCTTACGGCGTTGTATTCCTCTCGTATAGATGCGCGATAAAGGCCCTATACAATTCTATCGCCCGACGGTAACTTTCGCCGCAATTAGACGATAATGGGTGCCACGTGATTCGGCGATTTCTCGAGAAATAAGCGATATACGCGCACGCGGTTTGTGGCGTTGTATTCCTCGTGTCGAGATCTACCGTAAAGTTCCTATAAGAATTTATCGTATCTCCGTAAGTTTCGCCGCTATTCGGCGTCGAAATACGCTCTGTTTACTTACTTATCCCGATATGGCTTCTATAGAATTTATACCATAAGAATGTCGACGAGAAAAATAGGACGACCGGAAGTGACATCTATAAAATAGAAAAGTCTCCATAAAGGCGGTCATTTGACAGTCATGCGTCATTATCACCTCCATATGTCAGCGAACAACATGGATGATTCCAGTCTCGAATCCTTTACCAATGTTGAATATCTTAACGCTTGGGCTGAAAGATATGGACGTTCGAACGATGATGCCGTCAACCTTCGACGAATTCAACTGCTGGCGGAATCACTCGGTCGTCTCGTCCCCAACACAACGGCCACCAGAATCCAGTGCGATCTTTGCACTAAAACATTTACCAGTAGGAGGAACATGCTACAGCATAAACGTAGGAACCACGGCGGTCATTCACTGTTGTGCACTGTATGCTGTAAAACGTTCTCCCGACCGGATAAGCTAGAAGAACACCAGCATGTTCATTCGAGGAAACGCCATGCGGAAACAACCAGCCATGACGGGGTGAAATGCCCGAGGAAAAACGGTAAGTGTAACATTCATTATTACAGAAAGTTACTTCGGTAACATAATTTTCATGGACATTCGAAGTTCAAGTCGTAAGAAGGAGCACTATAACCATCTATACGACCAGACACTACGTATAAGTAATCTACTCTCAGCGACTAAAACAACACTGTACATACTATATGTCGTTAGCGGTCATCAGTTTCACCACTCTATGGTATATATTTATTTTAATCAGATCAACTTGCGGTGGCATCTTGTTCGTCGTCCTATGGTTCAGATCCCCAGCCAGCGCAAAATACAGGTAAATTACCGGGGATACTAACGTCTAACGATAGGGTTCATTAGCTATACCTCTCAACCCAGAGGAGAGGAGAAACTAATAGTTCGGGTCGACTAACCCACGCTTGAATTTTAACTATGTTCATTTCGATAAATAAATATCGAATAGCATAACATACGAATAGCAAATATATAGCATCGCTTGAATTTTAACTATGCTCATTTCGATAATCATGGTTATATAGCATAACCTCGAGATATGTTTGCGAAGGAAACTTTACTACCTACTTCATGAAAGTAGCTCGGCGACTTGTGGCTGATTTAACGTGACGATTATAAAATATGTAACATTCACAATTATATCTCCAGGTCAACCCGCTCGACTGGCCAAATGTAACTGATGCGGGAGATTCAAGTGTTTGTTACCCGGAAAACAGTTCTGCGAGGAATGTTCTAGCCGAGGTCGTGAGTGTTCTGCCTGTCATCGACCACTACCCGAGCGATTTTACACTACTCACCCACAGCATTGCGACAGTTGCCATGGCAAACAGTCGGGAGGAGCGAAATCATCGTCGTCCGCGCTGAACGGAACTCTGCACACCCACACTATTCCACCTACTAGAACGACCAGTTCAGACATTCTTCATTTTTTTAATAGCAACGAAAACGCAGTTCGTCAACTGCTGACGACAACGTTAAACGAGCAACGCGGAATCAAGTGGTACGTCTCCCTGCAACTCCGCCTCGCTCGAACGAACAGTGAGGGTGAGACCATTTACTCCGAACCCCTGTTCAGAAGTCTTAATTTTGTTAGCACAAACCTATCTCAGCTCGAACAGCAGCTCGCCGAGGCCTTCCAAAAAATACATTCTAGCTTCCAGGAGTATCAGCGAGAGGGAAGCGCGTGGGTCTTGGACGAAATTATTCACCTACAGGTGCACATCGCTCAATATGTGCCCTTTCAAGGTAGTAGCTATATTCCCACACCACAGAATCTGCGTAAAAAGATGGCCATTGTCAACCCGCAGAACACCGATCAGTTTTGCTTTCTCTGGTCAATTCTTGCGGCCTTACACCCCGCGAAGGATCACGCGTATCGGATTCAACGTTATAAACCATACTTTAACGAGTTAAACATCGACGGAATCGATTTTCCTATCCCTTTATCTCAAATATCGAAGTTCGAAACTCGTAACGATATTTCCGTGGGCGTGTTCGGTTATGACGAAGGGGTTTTCCCCCTGCATATAAGCGAACAAAAGTCCGAGAGACACGTCGATCTTTTACTCATCTCTAAAGATGAGAAGAGACATTTCTGCTTGATCAAGAACATGAGCCGATTGTTGGGGGATCGTACAAAACATCGTTGTGCTCAATTCTACTGCAATTATTGTTTGCACGGGTTTTCTACTCGACAGTTGCTAAACGATCACATTCCTCACTGTTCTCGACACGGGCCGCAGCGAATCAGACTCCCGGAGAGCAGTGGTTGGAATTCAAAAATATCAAGAAACAGTTACGCGTTCCTTTCGTCATTAACGCCGATTTCGAGTGTTTTACGCGTAAAATCCACTCCGAATCCGGGGCTACCACCAAATACGAGCGTCACGAACCGTCAGGGTTTTGTTATACCGTAGTGAGCACAATGCCCGAACACAGTAAGCCCGCTGTGGTATATAGGGGTCCCGATGTCGTAGAAACTTTTCTGGAAAAACTCGTAGAAGAAGATAAACGAATCTGCGATATATTAGAGTGTATCAAACCTATGCAGATAACCCGGGAGGAGGAAAACTCCTTTAAAGCGGCGACTCATTCTCTCCGACTGAAGGAAGAGCTAGAGATTAAAGGCAAACCCACGGAAAAACTCGTCCCGAACCTTCGCGACAAATCGAACTATGTGATACACTACCGCGATTTGAAGTTCTACCTGCAACAGGGGATGCTTTTGACTCGTATCCATCGCGGGATAGAGTTCGCGCAGTCTACATGGCTGCAGCCGTACATCGCATTCAACACGGACAAACGTAAGGCCGCTAGGAATGACTTCGAGAAGGACTTTTTTAAACTGATGAACAACTCGGTGTTCGGGAAAACGATGGAGAATCTTAGGAAACGTACCCGGATAGAGCTCGTCAACTCAAAATGGAGACTTCAGAGGATGGTCGCCAAACCCTCTTTTCAGGCTTTCAAAATTTTTAACGAGGATTTAGTCGGCGTCAATCTAAAGAAAATAAAATTATTTTTGAACAGGCCCACCTACGCCGGCTTCGCAATTCTAGATCTCTCGAAGCTACTGATATACGACTTCCACTATAATGAAATGAAACGAAATTATGGTCAAAAAGCGAAGCTGCTATTCTCTGACACGGATAGTTTGTGTTATGAAATCGAGACGGAAAATTTGTACGGCGACATGGCGCAGAATCTGGCTTTGTTCGACACCAGCAACTAACCGAAAGATCACCACCTCTATAGCGCTACCAATGCCAAAGTACTTGGTAAAATGAAAGATGAATGCGGCGGTACCCCTATAGAGGAGTTTGTGGGTCTTAGGCCCAAGTTGTACAGCATTCTTTTCGGAGGAGAGGAGAAGAAAACGGCGAAGGGGATAGCTAAATACGCTATAAAGAAAAAACTTCGACATATCATGTATAAAGACTGTTTATTTCAACACAAAATTGTAAAAACGACGATGAACCAGATTCGCAGTATTGACCACCAGTTATATAGTCATACCGTTGAGAAAGTAGCGTTATCCGCCTTCGACGATAAACGGTATGTACTAGATGACGGTATCAATACTGTGGCGCACGGCTTCGTCGGATCTCTGACTACATCATACTGAAAACAAATGACGGCTAATTTGACAAACTATGTATGTTTATTAATAAAATGCGTGGAATTTATTCATCGTCTTCGTAAAGTTTATCGAACAAGTGTTCCTTCATTTTAACGCTTTGTTTCATCGCTTCCTCATAGCTCGCGTTGTAGGACTTCTGTAGGTCATCGCAGGTCTTCATGATTTCCTCGTGAATTGGGTCGCTCTCCAGAGCTTTTATACCCAAGATCACATCGAGATACATCCGGCGTAGCGTCTTCATCATGTGAGGCATGTATTCAGTTATTGCCCGGACCTCAGCCTCCTGCTTCGTACAACCATTCGTTATGAACTCTCTAGTCTTCATTTTGATATCATCGTTGAATTCCATACGCGATGCTCTACCGAACATGGCTTTCCACGTGTCTTGTTTCACGGTATGAGACGCTTTATAGGCATCCGATTTCACACGACTCCCTTCTCCCGTTTGTTCCCTATACCAAGAAGGTATTGCCTTTGTATATAGACCTTGTCCAGTCTGTGTGGGCGCATCCAACCTCATTTTAGCCTTTGGCTTTCCGGTGTAGTCGGCTTCAAATCGATTATTAGGGAACCGTAAGGCTTGGTGGTGGCTTCTTCGTACTTTTTCGTGAAATAGTTTATGTTTTGAGGATACATGCGTCTTCCGAAGAGTTGGACCTGATGACGGTCGATGGGACTGTTGAAAAGCACGAAGTATTGGCAGTTCAAGGTGATGTCTCTGGACGCCTTACCTTGGGGGAAGAGATTCTGCGTCAAGTAAATTACGGACAGATTCCGATGGTGAGAGCCTTTGGTAAACAGATCCGCGACTTGTTCGTCTGATTTGGCTTGACTCATCATATCATCGAGCACCACAATATTGATCTGCGCAGGGTCGAAGTAATAGGTCTCCCCGATATCGTGCGGGATTCCGGGAACGAAGCTCACATTCTTTAATCGTGTATTCTCGTAGGCGGGCTGCCATTGACCGTAACACCAGACAATACGCGTGGGAGAGGGCTGAATGTCGGTCCCTTCCAAGCGTTTCAATACCCATGATGTCTTTCCACACCCCGTCGGACCGCTAACAGTCATGGTAAAGGGATGTTGAAAGGCTGCATTCACAGTCTTTGTTTCGGATACGTAATGACATCGGATATTACATCGCGTATCATTGTAAGCCGTCCCCCGTGATGTAACTCGATATGTTTGCGCAGGTTTTCGATTCTCGTAAACGTCTTAGCACATAAGCTACACGCATAAGTCATGATATACTCTAGGAAAATAGACGTTAATATAACAAAAGCTTCGTGTAGAGTGCGCTCACCGCACTGAAACTTGCACTTATATAGGAGATATCCCAACGCTGATTCAATACATCCGGCTGCAGGGTGCAGGGTGCAGGCTGCAGGCTGCAGGGTGCAGGGTGCCGAGTTTAGATCGACTCGATATCTTCTACCGGCACCCAACTGGCGAATTTAATGGGCCAGCCAGTGTATTTAACTAATTTCTCAACTCTGCCTCTCCTCCGTCGTGTTTTGAGAACCTTTTCGATACGCCATAACGCGTCGGGCTCTTTCCTCACTCGTTGTAGTTCCTGCTGATAAAATGTTCCCTGTACCCCGTCGTCCATAAAATCCTTGAGTTCGTATATCGCGGTGCTTCGTCTCCGGAATCGGTGGAAAATTTTGAAGAGTTCCTCCGTCCATTTGGCTTGATAGTCTCTTTGGAAGGCGTACCTCGTGTGAGAGATTCTCACGGTATCGCCGATGTTTAATTTGAACGGTTGTTTACGGCCTTTTATCGCCGTGTCGACGTACATTTCTCTCCAGAGGAGAGCCTCATTCCCTTCATTAACATCGGAAGGACTTTTGTTGCGCAAAGATGTGTGCGGTCGTTGGTTGTAATTACGCACCAGGTCTTGTAAGACGTCTAAATAACGGTAGGTCTGCTTATGGGTGAAATATCTATACATACTATTTTTCATCGTCCTTATAACTCTCTCCGCGTAATTAGCCTTCTTTTCGTTATGGGTGACGTAGAAATGAATGTCTTTCTTCTTCAAATAAGCTTTCACCCATCGGTTGTTGTACTCGCTTCCTTTGTCGAAGCGGAGATACTTGGGTTGTCTCCCTTCAATCAGGATTTGATCGAGTTCCGAGATTATAGCCTTATGCTGTTTATTGGGAAGAGGGATAATCCACAGAAATCGCGAGAAAACGTCTATGACGAAGAGGAGAAATTGCACGCCATCGTTGTACTCGGATACATTGGACACATCGGCTAGATCTGTATCCCAAAGATCGTCTATGCCCGCAGTGACGACCCTGCTTCTCTTAAAGGTATAACGAACTGGCTTTTGTAAACTATAAGCGTCCTGGTCGCTCAACCACTGCGTTAGCTCTTTACGCGCTACATTATATCCATCGGCCTTTAAGAAGGCGTGTAATTTAGAAGGCCCGGTGAAGCTGATAGGGTTTTTCGGGTCGAAATAGGTTCGCGACAAGTACGTTTTCCACCCGTTCCCATCCATATCTACGAACTCGAATGATGAAAACGGTGACGCACACCTCTTTAAATAAATAAGAAAACAAACAGTGTGTGGTTTACTCAACCTTTATTAATAATGATAGGACAATGCGAATGGTTTAACAATGTAAGTTCAGCGAATTATTTAAACAATGTGAAAAATACCGCGTGACAAAGTTGTATACATAGCAATCGTTATGACAATGGTTTTGATCGAAATCCGTAACGATACTGGACAGGGGTATACCCCGTATAAGCTGAAGTAGGACGTATATACAATAGTGACCGCAAGTAAAAGAGTTATCTCCTTGAAGCTGTCTATGGCTGTAATAACGGAATTTACTATTGTTTTCGAGAAATTTTACGAAGTGGTTCGAATAATATTCCGGGGGATGTCCTAGGGAATCGAAAAATGTTCCTCGCTGGTTCCGGAAATAAAACACCACCCAGTGTTCCCCGGGGAGACTCGCCACGTCGGTATTCATGATAAAAGCCGCTGGTGTTCGTAACACATGGTTTGGAATTTTGTCAGTCGGGTACACACCTCGTACACAAGCGTCGAGCGTACGGTCGCTGTGAATGATGCAAAGAAGTTCGTCCGTATTCATGGTGTAATGGAGATGATGTTGCGAGACTTATCCACCTCGAACAGCGCTGGGAATTCGGCATAGGCGATGCAGCTCACATTTTCCGGTAATGGTTCGTCGAAGGTCGCTTCCAGACGTATATTGCCTTGTCTCAGGAGTTGAAGGTGATCTTCTGCGGCGTAAGGAGGGGTCTAGGTTGAAGGCGTAGAGGGTAGAGCCGTTGTGATAATCGTACCAGGTTATAGAGTTACCGAAGTTATCGCCGGTACGTCCTATGCTGTCGAACAAACCCAGGTAAGCCGATGTGAATGAACTCTTCTCCCAGTCCGAGTTATACCGCGTTCTCAGGAAATGACCCGGAGTCGTTACGCCGTCAATATTCACCGAGAGATTGGCCAGTTTGAAGTGTTGAAAGTTTAGGGGGTTCTTTTTATAATCCCCGGCGACGGCTTTGGACGATACGAACCCTATCACCAGTCTGCTGGGGTAGACGGATAAAAACATATTATCCCAGCGGAAGAGGGTCTGTCCCATGGCTAAGAAAGCCATTTTGGTCTCCGTTCTCACGTACGGATATTTGGCCGATGTATTTTCCAAGGTCTTGGCGTGTCCCAAAATCACGCCGGGGTTTACGCGAACTTTCTCGACTTTCAGGCTGATATCTTGTATCACCAGTTTATACGCCAGATTTTCCTCACCCGACATCATGGTGAACTGCGGTGTGGAGCGATGCATTTTGATGTATACGTCCACGTTATTCAGCAAGTAGCGCTGTTGTTTGAAAACATCTTGCATGAAGTTTCCTTCCATTTCGAATACATTACTCTCAGCGATGAATTTCCTTCTCTGCGTAAATCCGACATTTTGACCTGATGCGGCATCCGCGGTATCCAAATTAATACCCTCGTCGGCTACATACAGTTGGGGCACTAGCTGAGTGGTTTTAGCGTCTTCACCGAAATTCATTAGCGTTTGAATGTAGGCTTTATAGGGGTAACTGTTGTCCATGACCGTCATAAGCTTACCCTGCATGGAGACGTCTATCTGAGACCACATAGTTTGAAGGAGTAAATTGATAGGGCCGCATTTTTCGTCCTTGATCAAAGGGGTGCCATCTCTGCGGGTTATTTTAGCCTTAACGTAGAGTCTGGTGGATTTCAAGTCGACGTAATCCGAGCCTTGACCGGATATCAGGAATTCGACGGGTGCATCGTCCGAGATTTGAGAAGACGGTCGAACGTCGATAACATAGCGACTTTCAACCGCTGTTTGCGTAGGGGGTAATGAGAACAACGATAATTCGCTAGGTTGACCATCGGTGAATACTTTGTCTGTGAGGAGTGCCATGTTATAACTCGAAGAGATGCGAACTTTTGGTCCGCGCTCTCCGTTTATCGGCGGGTGAACTGATTGTAGGAAGAGAACGCTTCCTATTTATGGGTTCCTGTTGACGCGTTCTCGAGACTTCAGACTTGGCTTGTTCGACCACTTGTTGAGAGGGGGCCGTAAGCTGAATAGCCGGCGTCTTGGATTTCTTCTCGCTGACGTTTTTAGAATGAGGGTCGACGGGAATAATGTAGGATTCACCCGTCTTACCACCGAGTCCTCCACCTTTCTGCTTCTTTAAATATGTCGAGGGTTTATGGACAGACTTTGCTTCGTTCCGATAAAATCTGATCCATTTATTCACATCGGGGATGTACAACGGTCTCCCGGTCATAGCTGTTTCACGTGGAGCGTTACGATGACGGATTCGGTGAGAAATGTCGCCGGTTCACCTTGTTCGTCGGTTATATCGATTTCTAGGTAGCGTACGTCGCTTAAAATGATGGGTAGGTAATACGGCGTGGGGTATATCCTAGATACCGGTTTTTTCTGGAGTCCGGGGGCCTCGACGTAGCGTAGTAGAGGTACTTTCGTCTCGCCTACGAAGGAATCTCCGCATATATTACAACACAGGCGTAGAAGAGATCGCGATTTAACCTGCGGTTTTCTTTGGATGAATATTTCTGCTAAGGCTACGACCCAAGACTCGTCGAAATGGATGCTTTTATTCAAGCTGACGCGAAATTTGTATGGTCGATTCTCGGGGAAAAGCGTCTTGGACTCCTCGCTGTTTACGACGATGTACTTATCCATTCGACTGATTCGCAATCAACTGTCTCCTTAGGCATTCGTATAGCGTTATATAGTAATCCCAAATTTCAAATTTCAACGTATCGGAAACATCCTGACACACTGAATATGTATAGATACGTCGTAAAATTAGGCGGCCTCTATTTACTACGCCGCCTTCAAACATGCTATGGATGATAGATTTGTAGGCGTGTAAAGAGGTGACGGCATTCACCATTTGATTCCAATCCATCATTAAATTTTATTTTCTAGCAGGTTATGAATAGCTGTATCGATGAGACGGGTTCGAGCTTTGAGTAATGTCCACTGCATGTAATTCAAGACCATGCCCTTTATAGTGGCTTTGTCGTAAAATAACGCAGATCAACCCTCAATAACTTGGCGTAGATGCAAACAGTAACCCGGAAATGTTCGTCGATAATAACTTGCTGCATCGGTGTGCATAGCGTTCTGTTGGGAATGATGGTTATATCGCCCGATGGTATTTCGAAAACACGCGGTGTATCTTTGCCGGTGTGGTACGCGCATGAAGGACAGGGTGTTCGTTTCGTGGTCAATACGATGAGTGGCATAATTAGGAGCAATATAGCTCCTATAGAAAGAACTTTAAGTATGACGAGCTTTCTCTGGTATTGATCCATACCGCACGATGTCCGACTTCGGAATAAGCGGAAATGTTTTAAACGCATATTTATAAATACCATAGTTCTCAAATTTCGGTAGACCTCATTCTTACATCACCGCGTTTAAGATACTGTATAGACGAATTTTAAAGGCAGAGGTCTTGAGGCTGGCGATATTCTCTGGTGATAAATGAGTATTCAGGATTTCCGCGGAATGTTTATTGTGGGCGTTGAGACGATGCTTAGTCTCTTCGACAATATCGCATTCCTTTAGCGTGCTGAAGGCCGTGATGAAGTGCATGTCAATATGATGACAGGTTTCGAGAGCCAGACATGGATGAACGCTGCTACCGGTGGCGCACCCACAACATGTTTCCACGATCAGATTATTAATTCTATCAACCATGTAACGCGCGCAGACTTCCAGCAGAGCATCTTCAATGATATCCGGTGGGAGCGTTGCAGTATGTGGAGTGGGTGTAGCTGAGGCGCCTAGCGGTGTAACAGCTTCCTCGTTGAGTGTCTTCTCAGATTCGGGGTATATCAGATTGGCTAAGGTATTGTTTCCCGTCTTAAGCAGAGATTCCACGAATGCGGTAGTACGTTTAACAGATGACGGACTCGCGCAGTTCTCGTCTTCTCCGCCATGATGTCTTCATACATTTCCGCTGATAATACTTTACTTTCTCGCAATATCTCGCATATGCTGCATATGCCTATCATCTCCTCGGTGAGAATTGTAAAATTTAAGCGAATAGTTTCCCGGTTTGTTTCTTCCATGTCGTTATCCTTTGAAGTCAGTGGGATGTTCGAAAATATTGTAGGTCTCACCAACGTTTCTGTACTATATAGAGCGTCTTTCGGGCGGAATGTTGTGTATAGTTCGCTAGCCCGCCTCCGAATGAAGCGATCGTTTATCGCGGGATAATATATATGCGTATAATCTACGCGGTTATGCGTGAGCGGGGTGCTGTCATTAGTCAGTCCTATCCCCGCTGTGGGAATATCTCTGAATCCTCATACTTATTAAGCAGAGATCGTTGTCTCAGAGTATATAGACTATAGTATGAACACCGCAAAAAGCTATAGACACGGTCCGCTGAGCGGACATAAAACACCGCAAACACCTCGGGTTATTGTCACGGTCCGGTGAACAGACGTTCTATGAGCTATGATCGTGATACTATAAATAGACGAACACAGCACGACTTCGACCTATTTATGACGTCACCTCGATCTACTTATGACGTCATCGGCTTCCCGGCTTCCCTGGCCCCGAACCCCCCTATTACATTCTACGAATATTCCCCCGGCTCCCCACGTATTTGGGACTACTTTCTGTCCGCGGAAGCTTCTCCCCAAAACCGCATCACTGCGGAGGACTACATACCCTGCAAAAATTGGAACTCTTCTGTGTTCGGAGGTAGCTTTTTGGTCTCTTGAGCTGGTGGCGCCCCCTAGCGGATGCTCCACGGGAACAAAGAGTTACTGGAAAAAGGGCCTTTAAATGCCGTGACTATACTATACTTCTTCTTCTTGTCGGCTTCCAAGGTAATCACGTACTCGTGGACAGAGCTGACGTCATATGTCTGTATCAAAGGTCAGGTGTCGACGTCGGGCCGATATTCGGTAGCCGCTCAATATCAATATCAGCCCGCTGTTCGCCATCCCGTTTTGTCAGAATGAAGTTTTGCGATTCGCGGAAACGGGATATCCTACAGAGAACTTCCCGGTAACTGATAATAATGAATGATATACCCTATAGGCATAGAGAACTCAACGGGAAATTAAATAGCCCTATGTTTTATCTGAGATATGAACGTGTGTCATTGGACGTCAGCATGTCCTCGTGGATAGCAGACCTCTCAACGAAGTCTGTTCATCCTATATCACAGCGAAAAGTTGAAGGCACGGGAATTCTGCCAATATGGGCGACAAGTAAATCTGAACGACAAGCACCGCCTTTCTGTCCATCTTATTAACTGGAGATCGCATTCGACAGTATTAATGTCGATCAAGTAAAACCAAACCTAAGCTTAAATTCATCAATCATTTGGCGATATCCATTCTACTTCTGCCGACTATATTTCTAACAAACAAATAATCTTTTTAATTGTTTGTTGTTTGCTTACGATTATGGATATACACACATCTAAATCATTACATTAACATAAACATCAGTCGTTTCAGTTCATGAACAGTAACTACATTTGAGTATATTTCTGGTTTCGAGAGGTTGTATCACGTGTGTTGGTAATCGAGTATTTCCGACCTGTTTACGTGCACGTCGTTAGGCAGGATCTCTTACAGTGCTGTAGAAGCTCTTAACATAGCAAAGGTCCTTAATATCGACATTCGATATCACAATGGACAAAATATCGACTTGGGGATCTTTAATATCGGAACATCTCAATGCAATCTCATATCATTAAGTTTTACTTATGAAATCCCGAAGTAGTATAGAAAAGCTAAAAAATGTATCATTGACCTTTGTGCACTTAAACTTGTGGAGGTCACAGAGGTCAAGTGCACTATAGTTACCAGCTCAACAGACAAAAAACTACCTCCAACACAGAAGAGTTCCAATGGGGAGGTAACTCTTCATGCACTTTTGTGATTGTTGGCAAATTCTGGGTTATCTCCTCTGATTCGAACATTTGCATATTAAATCTATACGGAAAAATGCCTGTATGGGTATGGGGGTGTCATTGTTTTATGTTACTATGGGTTGTTTGGTCTTGTTTTCTTCGTCTCGCCATGTAGAACACGATGGGAAGGGTCCCGAAGCTAAGCGGTGATATTTTTCGAAAAGAACCGGGTAGGTCTGTATATAGGCCCATATAGACCCATACTGGCTATGCGGGTATAGGTCCATACTGGGAAATTTTTCGTGGGTTTTACTATGGGTTGTTTGGTCTTGTTTTTCTCGTCTCGCCACGAAAAACACGATGGGAGGGGTCCCGAATGTAAGTGGTGAAATTTTTTGACGTTCACTGGGTCTATGTGAGTCCGTATTGGTCCTATGGGGTCGTATGAGGCCTTATTTTGAAGCTCTCGTGGAGGAGCATCCGACTGGACTAACGTGTCGTCCGTTTTCAATATTCTGCACATGCGCAGTCTGGCCGTAGTATAGAAAGCAGGCATTTTGGGGGGTGCGTGGGGGTGTGTTTGGGGTAGAGATGGACCACTATTGGTCCAAATGGCTCGTGGGAGGTGTCAAAGTGAAGCTTTTGTGGGGTAGAGTCAGAATGGCCTGTTTTTTATTGCAAGTCGCGTCAATCTGCGCATGCGCAGATGGGTGTAGTAAGTAAGGTGGCCATTTTGGGGGGTGTGTGGAGGTGTGTTTGGGGTAGAGAGGGACCATCCTTGGTCCGAATGCGTCGTGGGAGGTGTCATTTTGTAGCTCTCGGGACGTAGACCTCGATTTGAGGGCTGTCCACAGCATCTGTGACGTCATCGGTGACGTCATCAGTAGGAATAGTAGCGAAAGTGAGCATTTTGGGGAAATGAAGGAAGGTATTTGGAGTAGAAATGGACCATCTTTGGTCCGAATGCGTTATGTGGGGTGTCATTTTGTAGCTCTCGGGGTGTAGACCCCGATTTGAGGGCTGCCCATGTCATCTGTGACGTCATCGGTACGAGTAGTAGCGAAAGTGGTCATTTTGGGGCAGTGAAGGAGGTATTTGGTGTAGAGATGCGCCATTATTTCTAAGAACTCTGGCGTTGAATGTATGTGGATATTGAAAAACTCAAAATGTCTTACGGAAGAACTTGATGCTAAAGGTCACATACCGTACAGACATGTATCCACATGGGATTTCTCGACTCTCTATACTACAATCCCTCATCAGGACCTTATTGACCGTCTAAGTTCATTAATAGTATGTGTTCAAGAAAACTGATCGTAGATATATTAATGTCAGAAGCCATAAAGCAATCTTTAGCTCTACTACATACAAGAGATATCATTCATGGGATGTTGCTTTGTTTATAGAGTTGCTTGAATTTCTCATTAAAAATATCTATGCGAAATTTGGCAACACAATATATCAGCAGCATATAGGTATTCCAATGGGTATTAATTGTGCACCCCTGTTGGCTGACCTGTATCTGTTCTCTTATGAATATGACTATATGCAGGCGCTTTCAAAAACCGATCCATTCAAAGCCCGTTCCTTCTCATTCACCAAACGCTATATAGACGATCTTCTCGCTGTGGATAATCGCTATATAAATGATACAGTGAAGGATATATATCCACCTTCACTGGATTTGAAGGAAACTACAGATAGCCCTACAGGCACATCATATTTAGATCTATATCTCTATAAAAATGAAGCGGGCATTCTCTCTCGTCGACTTTATGACAAAAGAGATGATTACAATTTCGACATCGTAAACTATCCCTTTCTGGACAGTAATATTCCAGTGGGACCTGCATATGGCGTATACATATCTCGCTTAGTAGCATTTGCTAGATCCTGTGTTAAATGTGACGATTTTAATCAACGTCACAAAACACTGGTGCAGAAACTTAAAAAACAGGGCTATTCCACCAAGCGCCTACACTCAAAGTTTCTCAAATTTGGCGATACATATCGCATGCTGATAGCAAAATACGAACGTAGCGTGCAAGATCTATGGCGCTACGTTTCGTAACTTGTGTCTAATTCCGCTTAACCCGGGGCTAGGGGCCGTATGAACCCATGTACTTCAAGATCCTCATGGTACTCATATGAACAGTCCCAATCAAAGCGTGACTGAGATACATCATTCTTTAGATGACGACTTTGCAACGAATATTATGGATTAAGAATACTGATCAGCGATACGGATTTGATATTTTTGGAACATCATGATGTCTTGCCGGCATCATTGAAAACTGTTGACCGCTTCTCTCTTGCAGGAAACAAGCCTATGTTTTTGTATACTTTGATTGTCTTTTTGAATTTGGTGCTAATACTGTTATATGGAATATGGAATAGGTCTTTGGATTATGGACGCGGATATTCTCTAATGGACGACGGCTGGATTATGAATGACGGACTAGACGCTTGTAATTGGTCCGAATGCGTCGTGTGGGGTGTCATTTTGTAGCTCTCGGGGTGTAGACCCCGATTTGGGGGATGTCCACTGCATCTGTGACGTCATCGGTGACGTCATCAGTACGAGTAGTAGCGAAAGTGGGCATTTTGGGGCAGCGAAGGAAGGTATTTGGGGTAGAGATGGCCCATCCTTGGTCCGAATGCGTCGTGTGGGTTGTCATCTTGTAGTTCTCGTTGTGCAGACCCCTATTTGAGGTATGGTCATGTCATCTGTGACGTCATCGGTAACGTCATCAGTAGGAATAATAGACAAAATGGGCATTTTTGGGGAGTGAAGGAAGGTGTTTTGGAGTAGAGATGGACCACTAGTGGTCCGAATGCGTCGTGTGAGGTGTCATCTTGTAGCAACGCCAAGCTTAACGCTTCAACGCCCTGGTGAATTAGCCCAAAATCTGTGATTTTCATGGAATTGTCACTAATTCATTGGAAATGCACTGACGCCCGTCAACGCCCGTCGTTACGCCTTAACGCCCTAGCATAACGCCTGGACGCCATGATATAGACCGGAGACAGAACAACAACAACAACAACAACAACAACAAGGATGACAGATGCGAGAACAACAACAAGAACAACAAGTTTTCATATAGTTTATTCTCCCCAGTCTTACATCATACCCACGCTGAGGGTGCCGCGTTGGGTGTGTTTACAATTCAAAAAGAGTCTTGTCCAATCAGAGACCATCTTTTGGCGCTGTATCTGTCATATTCGTTCTTGCCCGTTAGATGTAATTTCGGCTGCTCTTGTCCAATCAGAAGTCGCCCTTTTAGAAAGTTCCATCTTTGCTCGGTGTGACCTAACACGATTCTTATTCATTCATTCCTCCTCCACCTCTTCTTCTTCCTCCTCTTCCTCCTCCTCCTCCTCCTCCAAAGAGAATGCCCCTATCTCTTAACATTGGAGAATGGTAGTATTTCGTGTATATTGAATCTCCGAAAGTGTATGACGTCACTTCCGGTATGCGTGAATCGGGCGTGATGGTTGACCTATATCCGGGTCCTTGTCTACATCGGGTCTTTGATCGTATGATAGACATGTACTGACCTGTATCTTCTCTTCCATGGGGAAACCCGAAACCCCCGATGTCACCCGTTCTAAGGTCACGCTTGATGGATTCACCAATGGGGAATCGACCAATATAAAACTTGGCAGCCAGCCAATTATAAAACTTGGCACTCAGGTGACGTCATCAGTAGAAGTAGTAGCCAACATGGGCAATTTGGGAAGGTGAAGGAAGGTATTTGGTGTAGAGATGGACCATCCTTGGTCCGCATGCGTCCTGTGGGGTGTGCATTATACCATATCTTTGCTGTATTATACCATATCTATAAGTGAGTGAGTGAGTGTGAGTGAGTGTGAGTGAGTGAGGCGTGCACAACGCCCGTGAGGCGTCCCCAACGCCCGTCTTAACGCATGGACGCACTAACGACGGTGAGTGATTGAGTGGGATCCGACTCGACTAATGTATCGTTTGGTTTGTTTTACATCCGGGTCCTAATCTTACATCCGGGTTTTCCCACGCTTACTGTCACGTGACTGGAACCGGAAGTTGTCACAAGACAGGTGGCGACCCGATATTGACCTAGTAATTCCGACGCGGCGCCACCTATGTACAGACACCACCAACACCACCACATACCAGTTCTACTACAACGACACACTACCACCATCACCACCACCACTACCACCACCACACACCACCACCACCACTATCACCACCACCATCACCACCGGGCGTTGCCATCATCACCACCGGGCGTTGACGTCCGTCACACCACCATCATCACCACACACCACCACCACCACCACCACCACCACCACACACCACACACCACACACACACCACCATCACCATCACCACCACCACCACCACCACCACCACCACCACCACCGGGCGTGAACATAGACGAAATACTACCATTCTCGAATGTTAAGAAATAGAGGCATTCTCTTTGGAGGAGAAGGAGGAGAAGGAGGAGGAGGAGGAGGAGGAGGAGAGGAGGAGGAGGAATGAATGAATAAGAATCATATTAGGTCACACCGAGCAAAGATGAAACCTTCTAAAAGGGTGACTTCTGATTGGACAAGAGCAGCCGAGATTACATCTAACGGGCAAGAACGAATATGACAGATACAGCGCCAAATGTTGGTCTTTGATTGCACAGGAGTCTTCTTGAATTGTAAACACACCCAACGCGGCTCCCCCAGCCTTGGTATGATGTAACACTGGGGAGAATAAACTATATGAAAACTTGTTGTGCTTGTTGTTGTTCTCTCATCTGCCATCCTTGTTGTTGTTGTTGTTCTCTCTCCGGTCTATGTCATGGCGTCAAGGCGTTATGCTAGGGCGTTAATGCGTAACGACGGGCGTTGACGGGCGTCAGTGCATTTCCAATGAATTAGTGACAATTCCATGAAAATCACAGCTTTTGGGTTAATTCACCAGGGCGTTGAAGCGTTAAGCTTGGCGTTGGTGGGCGTTGCTACATGATGACGCCTCACACGACGCATTCGGACCACTAGTGGTGTATCTCTACCCCGAAACACCTTCATTCACACCCACAAAATGCCCACTTTGGCTACTATTCCTACTGATGACGTTACCGATGACGTGAACATACCTCAAATAGGGGTCTGCACAACGAGAACTACAAGGTGACACCCCACACGACGCGTTCGGACCAAGGATGGTCACTATATACCCCAACACACACCTCCACGCACCCCTCAAAATGGCCACTTTACTTACTACACCCAACTGCGCATGCGCAGATTGACGCGACTTGCAATAAAAACACGCCATTCTGGCTCTACCCCACAAAAGCTTCACTTTGACACCTCCCACGACCCATTTGGACCAATAGTGGTCCATCTCTACCCCAAACACATCCACACGCACCCCCCAAAATGACTGCGCGGCCAAACTGCGCATGAAAACGGATGTTCCTCCACGAGAGCTTCAAAATAAGACCTCATTCGACACCATATGACCGATAGGGGATCATCTAGACTCCAAAACGTCCATCCAGTATGGACCTATACCCCCATAGCCAGTATGGGCCTATATGGGCCTATATACAGACCTACCCGGTACTTTTCGAACAATTTCACTGCTTAACTTCGAGACCCCTCCCATCATGTTTTTCGTGACGAGACGAGAAAAACAAGACCAAACAACCCATAGTATAACCCACGAAAAATTTCCCAGTATGAACCTGTACCCCCATAGCCAGCATGGGGCTATATGGGCCTACATACAGACCTACACGGTTCTTTTCGGACCCTTCCCATCGTGTTCTACATGATGAAACGAAGAAAACAAGGCCAAACAACCCATAGTAACATATAAAAATGACACCCCCATACCCCATACAGGCATTTTCCCGTATAGATTTAATATGCAAATGTTCGAATCAGAGGCGATAACACGGAATTTGCCAAAAATCACAAAAATGCATCAAGAGTTACCTCCCCATTGGAACTCTTCTGTGTTGGAGGTAGTTTTTGGTCTCTTGAGCTAGTGACGCCCCCTGTCGGAACTATAGTGCACTTGACCTCTGTGACCTCCACAAGTTTAAGTGCACAGAGGTCAATGATACCTTTTTTAGCTTTTCTATACTACTTTCCGACTTCGAGTTAGAAGTGAAAAGTGATGTCTATTTTCAAGGTGTATGCACCTGTTAGTCATGACGTATAAAACACTGTACCGGTACAGCGTCAAAGTCACCTTTGAGGTTGAGATCAATCTGATTCAAAGGAAGCTGAATAATTGTAATGTAGCTGAACTTGTCTCGTGTTTAATATCCAGTATACCCATAGAATAGTTTCACATAAACTAGGATGAAAGTTCTCGTCTCGTGTTCACAGACATATACCATTTTATCCACATTATGACATCAATGACATTTAAAAATAGGCCAAGGTTATTCGCGAGCGAACGTGATCTGGTGGCCCTCATAAGTTACCCGAGTGTTAAAAG
Organism: Hanleya hanleyi; assembly: GCA_036873755.1. Classification (NCBI taxonomy): domain Eukaryota; kingdom Metazoa; phylum Mollusca; class Polyplacophora; order Lepidopleurida; family Hanleyidae; genus Hanleya; species Hanleya hanleyi. The sequence goes on from JAVTVY010031736.1 coordinate 114,582, forward strand.
TCACGATATCGACATTATCGGCATTTAACATCGTAACTGTCCTTGCAATGATGAGGGCCGTCATGTCGACCCATAACATCGCAGTAACAAACTATCGACATGGACAGTTGTAGGGAAAGAGCAAATTCATTATCATTTTTGCGCGCCCAGAGTTATCTGCCCCTGCGGAGTCACGACGAAGATGACGTCACTTCCGGTGACGTCGCATCCTGGTCAAAGGTCACTTCCGGGTCAAAGGTCACGTCCGGTCACGTGGCGGCCCAGCAGGAGTTATCTGCCCCTAAAGAAGACAGTACATGGCCCGGCGTAGAGCGATGACGTCATCGGGGACCATCAAGTCTCAACATGTTTTATTCCGTGGTGTGCGTAGAATAATATATACATCTTGTCGACGCGTTAGTATTATATAATAGCATTGTACAATCTCTCACAAAGGTAAAAAAAACCCTGCTATGCTAGGGCGTTAAGGCGTTAGCATTGGGCGTTAAGGCGTTAAGATCGGGCGCTAAGGCGTTAAAATAGGGCGTTAAGGCGTTCAGATAGGGTGTTAAGGCGTTACGGTAAAACACTCCACAGAGGTCATAGGGCAAATATACGCTTTCTCTAATACTAACCATGTACCTCTCAGTGGGCCACGATCCGCTGGGAACGGATATTAGCTCATCTAGACCTGATTGATAGGGGTTTTCCATAGTTTAGGGCTGAAGTCCGTGTTTTCGGATTTTTTTCAGGGGAAAGTTTTACAAGCACCCACCCATGACATGATCGGCCTCGAAGAACGCTTCACATGTATACCCTCCCCGACCCAGTACGCCCACTATGGGCCCAGTTCGGCCCCAAAACGTCCATTCCAATGCCCTTTTCCCACAATTTCCTTCCTGGGCATGCGTATCATAGCCTTACTTCCATTCCATACCCATCCAGTCGGACGCGCCCCCACGAGTGCATCACTATGACACCTCACATGACCCAATCCAATAGTGGTCCACTACGACCCCAAAACGAGTGAGTGAGTGAGTAGTAGAGTTTAACGTCGTCGATCTCAAAACGTCCACCCCAGATCTGATTATGGACCACGCATGCGCTGTGGGAACTTTTCAGCGAAAGTCAACCAATGGCCTCGAGATCGCTGCCATCGTGTTCTACAGGTCGAGACAGAGAAAACAAGGTGCCACACCCTATACCGCAAATGTCAATGCGTGGGTTGTCCATTAAGTTTAACATTGAAGTAACTGAAGGCGTACGGTCTTCTTTAGGGGCAGATAACTCATACTGGGCCGTCACGTGACCGGAAGTGACCTTTGAACTGGACGTGACCTTTGACCAGGAAGTGACTTTTGACCCGAAAATGACCTTTGACCCAGATGTGACGTCATCGGAAGTGACGTAATGTCCGCGTGACTCTGCTTATCCCGATGGACAGGAACCTTTCCCGTCGTCTCCGACGAGATGTAATATAAAAATTACCATTCTAACGCTGACTCTGCGAACGAGGATTACCTTGTCTGAAAGTTCTAATGTTTTCTTGGGATAAACTACAAAGTGACATTCAACCATGTTGCAAGACAGCATTCATACGAGAAGATCTGGTTCAGTCCCAACCACTGCCGGGTCGAATTTTGGACGATCTTATGAAACGGTTATGCTGCTCTTGGATAGCTGCAGTTGATTGTCTGTTTTCGAGTGATTTATTTGAGCCTTCATTTCAGACCCACCAAAAGAAAGATATAACGATATCTTTCGTTATTTACTGACCTGCGAGAGTTCCTCATTACTCGAGATTGCCCTACCGTGTATTTTTTATAAGGTTATCTCAAGCAGTGATTTGTATTGTAATAGCAATTTTGGTTTATTGTTTAACAAGATTGACAAAATTTTGCTTTTAAATATATTTTGATTCCTACTATCTGCTATTGGCAAATAAGAATGTTGTGTCATGGAGGTAAAATATTCTGCTTCAGCAATATCAGAATATCATTCAAGATTGCTTTCGTCGGAATCGGGTCCGTGTAACCTTGCACAGTTGAATTTTCGTTTTTAGTTTTTGGTTTCTCAAAATCAAAAATTGAAATTTGACCGTCAATTTTCAATTTTCGTTTTTTGTTTTGTAATCTCAAAATCAATTTCCAATTCAAAAATCAAAATTGAACTGTGCAAGGTTACACGGAAGAAACCGGACACTAGTCGTGCCGACTTGCGGAATCGTACTACTTGCGTGAATCAGCAGAAATGCGACCAGTCTCTATTCGTCATCATTTATTTCTCAAAAGCTTTACAAAAAGCATGGAGCACAACCATCATGATTATACATGGTGGGTTACTATCAACGTAACTAGCTTTAAAACTGTCGTTCTGTTTTTATGTAACAGAGAAACCATTAATATGATCGCGATGGTTTGTACAATATGCCGGTATAAATTGTTTCAGTGTTCCTAGTAGAAATGAGCATTGATCTCTCGATTGACCGGTGTTACACAATTAACATAACCTCATATCCCTAGCAATATTAATATATTTTCCTGTATCAATTGGCAAACAGTGGTTTACGGTGCGATATCACAAAGAATTATGTAATCTCGTGCAGATAAATAGTTAAAATATTCCTCAGAGCAAATTTCCGATTTAAATAATTGGTATAAGTAATATTTTGACCTTTCAGATACAGTACTTTCTAATCTTGTCGATACTGATCTCGCAGTTTCAAATTTACCCCATTTTGTATTCATTTTGAACCGAAATTATTATATGTATACCATATATTTGACATGCCACAACTGTCTAATTATTCTTAATATGAAGTATCCCAGTGGATCCTGGCAATCCGAGGATATTGATTGAGCGACTAGCTCAGAGGATGACGCTAATGAGAAGACCAGACCTGATGAAAATAGTAATGGAAACGATGGTGGTAATATGCATCCGTTTGTCATCTGCCTTCGATGACATAATCCCTGTAAGGAGATTGGGTTCAATCATTCATAATTAAAGGCAACATAACACGATTGGTGGAAAAAGATACAGCGTACTGACAAGAAGTCAAATGACCTCACAGGCATATATACACTGGGTACATAATCCTGAAAACATCACAAGAACTCAAACTGATTCCTGTGATTTGTTTCCCAGCCACGCTTCTAATGTGGATTTTCATGTGGCCATCTTGAATAGCATGACCACACGGCTGGCTTTTTAATAGAATTCAAGTTCTTATTGCATTAAGATAACGGTTGGGTAGGGGTTAGGTAAGGAATTGAGTTAGTAGTCGGCCCGGAAGTGACATTTTGAACCAACCAGAGGGTTCACCGGGCATTGGCGGATATATTATTCTCCGGATGTTAGTGAAACTACATGTAGTATGGCCATGTTGAAACGTCACCAATCGAAGTCGTCGCCCCGCTAACCACGTACAGTAGTGAGCGAATTATTCAGGACAGGAACCTTACAATCAGAACATGTGTTGTGGTAAACTACTTGGGTCAGCGGACTACAGGACTATTAGGCTATAATCAAAAAGAGTTCTGTGTTGGGCTGTAGGGTGATGAACTGCAAGGCACAATGTGTAGAAACAATACCCTTCAAACTTCTATGGCACGAGACTAGTGAATTAATTCGCAATGCTGGTGCGGCATGATATTGTCCAAAGACTGATACCCTTACATAAGCTTAATGTTGAATTTATATCATCGGTGAAACTCATGACCCCGAAAAAATTCCCAGCTGATCGTTATTAGATCTATAGCCCTGTCTGGGTTGACCTCAGCCACACGATCAAGCCAACTCAAACCTAAAATTGCATTCTTCAATTTAACTCGATCAATACGCTTCACACCATTAAAAGTGTGTCCGATTGGAAGCGAAGATTACATATTTACATTAACATATGTGCCCACTTGTTTATGCTTATTTCAAATCCGTTTGTTGGAGCGTGACGTCACGACAAATCAAGCGGATTTCAAATAAACTCAAATCCATGGGCGCGTATGTCGCCATACTTTGGCAATGCTTGATTTGGTGTTACCTTTAGAAACCGTGTGTGATTTGCCGCAAGTTGACAGGATGTGGTCATTTCAAACCCTGAGATCAGTCAATGAATATGCGAGTTTGAGGCAGAAACAGCGAAAATGGCATTTTATAGAGCATTTGGTCAACCTGGCGTGATCTGTAAGAAGATTGTTTTCTATAATTAGCTCTACATTTTCTAGGATTAAATTAGTAGCATAGGTAGCTGTATCAAACATAATGATGACGCAATCATCCCTGCTGATGGCTGGAGTAAGCCTGAAGAGAACAGGAGATAAATCTGTGTGTGTAAATGTTCAGAACTGTAAATGACGGCAAATTGGTCCGGGATATATCGCCCTCATATATATGCGCGTACCAGAGTACGCGTATCAGCAATCAGAAAGCCATTCTGGCGCCATGCTGTCACCATCAGATCCCAGATCATGTAACATTTCTCTATCGAGAATCAATACTTCCCCTGTCGGACTTCAGTGGAGTTGGAACTAGACAACGCAATATATCGATATGGAGAGTGGTTGGGTCCTAATTGGCCGATTCCTCGGTCGACAAGAGCGTATTAACATGCAGCGATAATAGTCCAACGGTCCTCTTGAGAAGTGTACTTGCCAACAAAGTCTGTTCTTCCCCATCGTCGTAAACACCACGGATGTAAGTCCGATATTCTCTCCCTAACATACCATCGTTCACTATGCAAATGGTGTTACTTTTGAAATTCACGTTCAAAAGCCGTCTGGTATTGGACGTGTTGTGCATTTTTTTGGCACAGTTACTTTGAAGTCATTTCATCACCACCCGTTGAAGATAAAGTTATATTCAACGTAACGTTGCATGTAATAAAGACATTCATGTTTTTCCGCGACCCCTGTCTCGAGAAATGGAATATATTTAACGAATACCATATAAATACCGGTCATCGGAGGGCGAAAACAATGCCGGGTCAGTAGTATACAAAGACCGAATTGATGAGATAGCGCCTCACTGCGCATGCGCAGAACCTGGTGTGACGTCATAAGTGTAGGTTTTGGGGCGGTATTGGGGCGGTGTGCGCATGTGTGATGTGTGGGAGGTGGGTACAAGATGGCCGCCATGTGGGAGGTGGGTACAAGATGGCCGCCAAGATGTGGGAGGTGGGTACAAGATGGCCGCCAAGATGTGGGAGGTGGGTACAAGATGGCCGCCAAGATGTGGGAGGTGGGTACAAGGTGGCCGCCAAGATGTGGGAGGTGGGTACAAGATGGCCGCCAAGATGTGGGAGGTGGGTACAAGATGGCCGCCAAGATGTGGGAGGTGGGTACAAGATGGCCGCCAAGATGTGGGAGGTGGGTACAAGATGGCCGCCAAGATGTGGGAGGTGGGTACAAGATGGCCGCCAAGATGTGGGAGGTGGGTACAAGATGGCCGCCAAGATGTGGGAGGTGGGTACAAGATGGCCGCCAAGATGTGGGAGGTGGGTACAAGATGGCCGCCAAGATGTGGGAGGTGGGTACAAGATGGCCGCCAAGATGTGGGAGGTGGGTACAAGATGGCCGCCAAGATGTGGGAGGTGGGTACAAGATGGCCGCCAGTAGTAAAATGTATAAAAGGAGTTGATTTTTAGGGAAAGGGTGTATTCAATCTGACTTACCTGACCTGACTTGATCAGCCAGCCAGCCAGCCCGCCAACCAGTCCTCCTGCCTGCCTAGCCGCTTGTAATAAGACTTTTACACCGTAGCAGTTGCTCACCAGCCTGGAGCCCCTAGTCATGGCGTCATCATCATATTTAGAGAGGCTTGCAAAGTACCGTGTTCGTCTTATTGATGAGATGCAGCGTGTAGAAGAAATATGTTATAGCCTTATGGATAGAAACATACTCCTCCAACAGCGTGTCGACGAAATCATGGCGGAGAAAACTTCTTCAGCCCAAAACACAGCCCTCATCGATGGTGTACTGCACTCTAGCCCCTATGCATTTCTAGCCTTCGTGGCGGGGTTGAAGATCACGGGAAATGATGAACTAGCGGATCTACTTGAAGCCGACGTTATACAAGATGAAGATATCTTAGCTACCACTACCGAACAGCGTACTACAGCTAGCAAACGTACACACACTACTCCAGAGGTGAGTACTACACCGGCCAAACGCGTTTCACGCTCCAAACGCCCCCGACTAACACCGTTAGTTATACCTGAGTCAGTAGTTGTACCCCAGCAAGTGCCTGTGAAACAAGAGGTAGAACTTCCTCTGTCTGTCCAGGAGATTAATAATCTGATCCAGCAAGCTTACCAGGCAGCTCACAGGGACATTTGGCAGCTCTCACCTTATTTGACAGTGAGTGTGAAAGACGCAGAATTGCATTTGAATGCGGCGGGTTTTGGCGACAAACCCGGTAAGCATATTACCCTGAACTTAGAGAGCTGGCAAAAACTGCAGGCCCTTGATTACGCCATCGATGCAGTTATTCGCGACGACGGGCGTGATGAAGCGAAATTTCATGTGGGTGACGACATTTATGTGAGCTGTGCATATTACAACGATGAGCTGCTCGTTCATATTCGTAAATGGCGTATGCAGTTAGATACGCAACAGCTCGTACCTTGTCCTCAAGGTGTCACTTTCAAATTAACAGCCTGGCGGAAGTTACAGAGTCTCGCAAGTTCCATTGGTTCAGCTCTGGTCTACCAGGTGTCTCACTATATTTACCTCAAGTACATCGATACAGTCTTGCAGCTCATCAGACCTAAAATTCCACAGGACACTCCAGTACCGTCATACGCAATGATCACTGAAGCACTGGAGGCCGTGACGGAGACGGAAATTGCCCTGGGAGTTGAAGCGGCTTGCCTGTCCAAAATCCCACGTGAAGAAATTATAACATACATTTACGTGCACCAAGGCCGGAAAGCTGATGATGAATTCAAACGAGTCTTGATGGCGAACTATTGAGAACAAGTGTTGAACAGAACATTTATTACCATACACCTTCATTGAAGTGGCTTGAGAGCATATAATTGTTATTAAAATTTCATTTTCACTGTTAATTGTATTAAAAACATTCAATATTCATATATAATTGTATTAAATTCAATACCCTTGTGAATACGTTCATTCTATTTGTGTTAATAAAGTAGAAAATTACAAAAAAATGCTTAGTGTTCATTCTTTTGTTCCCTAGTTCCAATACGTGTATTTTCATACCTTTAGACCGTCGCGCATGCGCAGAATCACCCTAATTCAATCTTCCACCCAGTCCATTAGATAACCCTTCAACCTTATCAAAAGTATCACGTACCAATGAATATCTAGCAGAAAAAATTTGTTTGGCTATCTCCAGCTCCAAAAAGGCTATTTTTATACCCCTTCACTGCCGCGCATGCGCAGAAGGGTGATAGTTCAATCCCATACCCAGTGCATCAGATAGCCCTTCTCCTCACCTTCAATTTGATACCTCACTCGACCCCATTGGCCCATTAGGGGCTTCCCTAGATTGGCTGTTCCATCCACCTTCCCTCCTCCCCTGTCCCCCCCTCCAATTCACCCCTCCCCTTTCTTAATTTCAATATTTAATTGTTAAAAAACATAGAAAATGAAAAAGTTTTTTTGGGTTCCATTTTAATCTTTTTTTCCTTGTTTTTAAAATAAAAAAAAAATTTTGGCCATTCCATCAACCTTCCCTCCCCCTTGTCCCCCCCTTCTAATTCCCCTTTTTCCGTTTTTTCAATATTTAATTGTTAAAAAATTGAAAAAATTGAATTTTTTTTTCTTGGGGCATAACAATGATGGGGTCTGATGTTAATTTTTGTGCAAAGTTAGAAATTCCTCTTCCGGGAAAGATGGTTGGCCCTGAAAAGGGCCGTTAGTGTTACTTCACCACCACACTTACGCACGGTATATTTTCTTTATTCCTGCTACATGTTTCCGACAAATTGGACATTTTATTTTGAGATGGTTCTCGCCGGCCTCAGTGCAATGACACATGTCTCCTACACACGTGAGTGTCACCCAACAACCTGCACATAGACATAAATGACCGCATGGTAAAACAGCAAACTGGCTTTGGTCATCTGTACATATGCTACAGCGTGATATTTTGTGCTCTTTATCCAGTTGTTCGTGTTGTCTGTCAAGCTCCTCGCCCATTTTAATCG
>JAVTVY010031737.1:0-13350 GCA_036873755.1 Hanleya hanleyi
ATGTGATAGTCAAAGGAGCAAATTATGTTTCAAAAAATAATGTAAAAACAGGGCTGCACAAATTGCATAACCTATTTTTTAGGTGATGCAATGATTGCACGAAACACTTTTCTGGTACGGTAACCCATTTTCTGTTCGCCTGGAGATGAGCTGTACATGTATCCAACATTGGAATGGGTTATGCCAGGGTGAAACGGTTGCTCAAGAAAACATGGCACAACCCATAGTTTACGCAAATTTTCATTTGTGCAGCCCTGAAACCAGGACTTGTATCATCTGACCAGTGTATTCATAGTCATTTTTATTCAAACTTACTAGTGTAATTCTTCGAGAATTTCCGGGGAATGAACAGAAATGCTCTACTCTCATTACTTTTTAAGGGAGATTTATACCGAAAAATCTGATTAATCGAATTTTCCAACCCTTGTCAGTTTTTTATCGATTTCTTCGCAAAGGCTTGGAGTATGATCATGAAAATTCACCCAATTGTCAATCTAGACACAAGAAAGATAATGAAAGAAGAAAATAACAAAAATAATTTCAAATTTACATTTAATTTGTACATTATTTTAGTCAATGGGAACATATGTAACAAATTTCATAATCATCTAATGAAACCTGACAGATTCATGAACTTTTCAGTACAATTTTGTCTACATGTAACAAAAAACCTTATAATTGGCAAATCACTAAATCGAAACCCTCATAATTTGGACAAAAATTAATATTTCATCTCATAAATAACATGTCTAATGAACATGTCTAATCATAAGAAACTTCTGTACCAAGTTTCATAATCATCCAGTGACAGCTGACAACTGCAGCAAACTTATTACGTACAGATCTGCCCTTCAGCTGAACAAAAAACTCTATCATTAGATTTTATCATTGAAACACCAATAGAATCCCCTGGGGTAATGCCATAACTGACCCTGACACCCCGGTGGAATACCAACCTCCCATATTTTTCCCAATTTTTTTTTTTTTTTCATTTTTCTTTTTAACTGTTACGCTGCGGCGAGCCGTTCATACGGCTCTCGTCTTTCTATACGAAAAATGCGACGAGCCGCAATAGTGGCTTGCCTTCGCTTCTGTCAATGCGAGTACAGCGAGGTACCTTTCTGGAATCGCTTTTTTTCAAATTTACCAAGCATGAAACTCGATAAAAACCATACATATATTGTTAGCTAAGACTGATTTGATTTCTTGGATGTAAACTTGATATTCTGTCTCAGAATATCGAAGTCGGGAGGAAGAAATAAAATTGAAAAATAGAAAAACACCAACGGAGATTTCCATAAAACGTTGTCGAGAAGCCACCCAGAAAATATAAAATACTCACAGAAAACCCCTTCAAAATATATGATTCTTTGGTATAGTTGAAGTACAGAAGCTCAGTTTATATTTCCAAAGTGTGGGTTTCGATGAAATCCGCTAAACAAACTTTATTTTCAAATTTCTGTCGAGCTTCTGCGCCACGTAATTTCGTCGCAAGGAGATAAAATGGCGTCTCCCTCAGATCAGCTTGACCCAGTTCAAGGGCTCTGGCCAATGAGCGCTTCGATGTAGGTCACGTTACCACGCTTGTCCAATCAAGGTTACCGACATAGGATCGGCTGTTAGCGTTACTAGAGAAACGGGAAAACACCCCCTTGCAGTTTTGCGATGTTATCGTCTGTTTGATTGGCCATCGGTCGAAATCACGCCTTCAATCAGAAACTACAAGGAATTCCTTTTCCAATGAGACGTCATACGCCCGAAATGGCGGACGAAAACTCGGAAAAGACCAGGGAGAAAGGCAGCTGAAAAACCAAGATTTTCCGCTGTAATTCCTCATAATTCGCCATTTTCAACCGCAATTCTACCAAAATACTGTAGTCTCTTCAAATAAATTTTATTTACGCTGACATCGTCGATTTTGCTATAAAAGGCGGTCGAATAGCATTGACTAAACAAGTTGGGATACATTGATATGTTAGGCCAGTCACCAGCAAACGAAATTAAATAATATTTTTGTTCATGAAATCCGGATTTAAAAAAAAAAAGTCAGCATTTCTCCTCGTACATCATACAAAAGAATTTAGCAGCATAACAGTTAATTTGCTAAACCAAAAACCTTATCATTTCCAGGGAGGGGACATCCCCTTTTCCCGGCCCCTCTCACAATATCTCCCATTCCTTCATAAGGCGAGATAAAAATTACATGCAAAATAAATGCAAATACTAGGAAATTATATTTTCCATATTTCTTCTTTCAATATCTTCCTCGTATCTAGATTGACATGTGGGTGAACTTTCATGACTATACTCCAAGCCACTGGGAAGAAATCACCAGAAGACTGACAAGGCAAATATCCCCCTCAACATGTTCTAGAATACAGCTTGTTTCTGGGGAACGAATATTTATTGACACTTTCAATTTTACTATTGTGTGGTCAAACTGGCTGACTCTGAAGTCCATTGTCGCCATTGAGCAGCGTCATTTAGATTGCTAATTCATTTCAATCAACTGGTGAGCTGTGCAGACGGGCTTGTGAGTATACCTACACATGGGAGGAGATGGGGTCCAGGGGAGGGGCATCATCGCATGTCCAGGCCCCTTAAGTTGACAACCATGCATTTACATGATGGGAAATGTTCATTGCCTATATCGTCAACATGCAAGTTATGATGTCGTCTCACAAGAGCTGAAACTGGGCCCCATAACAAACTTTCATGCATGTCATTGGTCAATGCCATTTCTGATGTAAACATCTGAGAAGGGTTGCCAATGTTATGCATTGCATCACGGGTTGTTTTGGAGCAGAAAGGTTTACTTGGGCCGAAACCGGAAATGTTTACCCTCGACTGGAAATGGACACCAGCATTATGACTATGAGCATAAATTGGGAGGGTGGGGTTGGGTGCAAATGACAAATCGGCAAAAATAAAACTTCTCAATTCCTTAGCCCGCATTTTTACGTCCAAAATACGCTGCCGCTGATGTTTTTGGGGAAATCATAATTATGTTGCTATACAGTCAACAGATAAAGGCAGGTGGGACACACAGTGGCGACCTATACGGTGGCCAGACTTCGCCACTGACTCAGATGACCCCGTTCACCGATCCCCGGACAGGATCCACGGATCTTTCGATTACTTTCATCTCTGTCATACAAACCTTTCCAGCTCTAGTATCGGTTTCCTAGAGCATAAGGCATGTCTCCCAGTGAACCCACAGAACGCAATATCACTTGACTCGTGTCATCGAAGAAGATATGTTTAAGAAAACCCATGTACTTCCTACCTTCTTGTAATCAAGAAGTTATGCCCGCAATTCAACATGGCTGAACGAAGTCGCTTGCAGCAATGCCAACGAAAACAAACTACACAGTTAGCTCCCTTAGACCACGGACTGCGTGATGCTATGGGCAATAACAAAGCCTTTATGTGATATTATGTTCTCTCAATAATAAAATTCAAAATAATGGAATGGTTTTACACGACTTTAGAAATATAAAGCATGGCAAAAGACAATAAACAATTATTGATAATTGTACACTATATGCAGTTTGTACACGTTCGACAACACAAAAAAGAGATATGCCGGGCCGGACCAGCCTGAACTGAATGTATTACGTATACCGGTATTGTATAATACAATATACCAACAGAAAAAAACAATTAATTTTATGCTCTTATCAATCGAATTATTAAGATATATATGAAATCCACAATGGGCTGGATATGGAATTGTTCCAATCAGTGCTTTCAAGCCTGCCAACATATTCCCATCACGTACCAATGAGTTTTATCCAGCGCATCGGACGGAGGAATAACAACACAAAGGACCCGTGTGATTGTTGTTTTTTCTTTTCTTCTTCTTATTCTTAGCAACTTCAGATATGGTTAAACCAAAGGACAGAATGAAAAAAGATTCCACTGTCGAAGAACAGATGATCTCATCATAAGAACAATAGTAAATTCCAGTGGGCTATATGCAATTATGTAACGGCGGTTTACTGCGATCTTAAACATCTTGGAATGTATCGGGGCTATTTGTCTCCGGAACAAAGCCTCGAGATGACTCATTCATAAACATTTAGAGTGAGCATTAACACAACCTCGACGGATGATACCGACATGCGGTATGGAAAGCGCGCGTTTAAATGAAGGAATTCCAAAACAACCAGTGCGTACAACTGATTAAGATGAGGATGGGCGGGTGGGGGCTTGGCATAACCGTTTCGAAATATTTTTAAAATTATTAAGATTGTTTTATGCTTCACTTTAACATCCTAATAATGCCTTTTTTCTATTTTATAATTCGTTTTAATATTCGTTATCAAAAATTGCATAAGCCTACCGTACTACTCCACTATGATATTTTGATGAGAGAGAGGGAGAATTAAGGTTTAACGTCGCGTTCAGCAATATTTCAGCTATATAGCGACGATCAAACAAAATTTAATAACTCAGTAAACTAATGCGTTAAAACAGACACAAACAATAACATTTGTTCAACAAATCGATCTCTCTCAAATAATCTAAAATACAATCTTCTTTTACTCGACTAAAAAGATCTTCCAGCGTAGCTTCTCGATAAAAAGTCTCTTACAATCTTAAAATCTATACAGTCTATAAGAATAGGTTTCACAGTGAGATCTTCGTGGCATGGAATACACCTTAGGACCGGCTCTTTTTTTAGTAAATGTTCGTGTATGGTCGATTCTACATCGTCTAATCATGGCTTGATCGAAACGTTTCTGGCTGTTCAGATGAGTATAACCTACAGTTTTTTTGAACTCGTGAAGTTTGTTTTTACCTCCGTCGATCAGACGGAGGTCTAGGAGCGCAACGTGAAATCTCCCGCCAAATAATTGTCATATGGGGAACCCACGACTCATAGTATTTCCAATAGGGATCGTCATGGTTCCCGACGAAATCTTGAATCTTTCTTTGGACACAAATGAATGCTTACGTCACAAAAGGTGTGTATCCTTTGCAGCGCTTCCACCGGGTCTCTTTATTCGAGGGTACTAAATTCGCGCGTGTACTTATAGCTTCGCGCTGGTACAGATGGCCGGTATGCGACGAGCAAGACGGTACATCTTCGGAAAATTTATGACCTATTCCAAGGTTCTTATCGTGACATGTTCATGATCAGGTCAGGGGATTTGCAGCATTTCTGTTCTTCATTCAATACATAGTATGTACTTTTGTTGCTAACATTATGCAAGTTTTGTTGTTAAAAAAATAAAACTGAACGTACTTGTAGGCCTACTCGTTTGAAGCAGCAGACATTACAAATTTAGTTGACCTAGATTCTGCATTGAAGATCAACCATTGAAACGCGGAAAACAACGAATTACGTCAATTATACAGTATTTTCGCCTTCATGTTGTCTGATCGTACTATTCTTGTTTATCTGATGATGCTAAACATAATGATCTTGTGAACTTTGGGATAGGCCTAGGTCATAAATTTTCTGGAGATGTACCATTTTGCATGCGACGAAGACAAACCTGCGCTTTCATAAAAAGTAAATTTTCACGAAAGAAAAACTCGCATTCCAGATGGTATAATTGGAAACTTCCTCGAGAATCTCTGAATCGGCAAAAAGATAAAGGACGAGTGTCATTCACCAGGATGCGAGTCGGAAGTGAGAAGTCAAATTCAAAGTCAGAGGTCAAAAACGTAAAACTCCGAAGAACTCTCTCGGCTTTTTCTTTTCTTTTTTTTTTTAGTTGGGGGGTGAGGGTTGGGGAGATAGCGACTGAAAAAATATATCTTCCCATGCTTCAATCGTTATCTGTGAATCCGATCAACAACCTAGCCAGATAATCTGTCAAAAATTATCCGTCGTCTGGGTAAGGTTGAAGGGTCATCGGAAGCTCGAACTGTGATACAGGCAAAAACTGTTGTTGTTGTAGTCTGGAAAAATAACTCTGCCTCACGAGGCGCTCTCTCGGCTTTTTCTTTTCCTTTTGTTTGAAGATGGGGGTGGGGGGGGGGAGATAGCGACTGGAAATATATATCTTCCCATGATACTTCAATCGTGCGCTCATGAATTCCACGGAAAAGCGGACATTGCTAAACAGACCTTTTTCGCATAAAATTCACTCCACATTCTGTCGTAGACCCTATATTAGCATGCTGTTTGTTCTATTCGCTTCCTATGATCCCCGGGAACAAGCCAATAATAAAGATGTGTTTTAATAGCGAAATATTTTTCCCGCAATTTTTTAACATGAAGAACTCGGGAAATTCTAAATTGTCAAAGAAGAAAAATTGCACTTTACTGAAAACTATACTATTTTGAAACATCTGCAGAAAAGATATGCATGTATAATATGTTGATCTTGACTGTTTATTGGTATTCCTTTTGTTAAATTTGTATACGGCCTCGATGAGGTGTTTTATACAATAAAATGAATCTGAATCTGAATCTGTGGCGGGAGCTGTATACCTTAGTAAAAATAAGAAGTCAGAGTTTTAATTTTCTAAGTAGAAGAGATAAATTCACTCTAGGAATATTTTTTTGAAGAAAATGTGTAATTAATAAAGCACTTTTACCGATAAGATTTAAAAAGCGCACTCGTGATTCCATCACGATTTTTTGTCGATTCCGTCACGGACTAGATTTAACCCCTGGGATGATCCAGTCGCGTTTTTCTCACGATGAAAAAAATCTTATCATCCTTGGGTACTGTATGTTAGTAAGAGATGTCATATAAGAATAGTCAGATTGAAACAGAGCAGCAAAAAAATAGACAAGCAACACTAGTCAAGAGTCATGTCCGTTTCAGGTGATTCCGTCACGAACATTTCGAAGCATGATTTACTGAAAATGCTGGATCATCTGTAGATTTTTCATGGATCCGTAAACAGATGTCATATAGAATAGCAAACTAAACTTGAAACTACATGGGTATGACCACGGAACTTCTGAGTACATGACTTTGAATAAAGAAAAAGTCTTCCCAACGGTGATTCCATCACGGTGGAATTCATGATCTGTGAATCCGATCAACAACCTAGCCGGACAATCTGTCAAAAATTATCCGTCGTCTGGGTAAGGTTGAAGCGTAATCGGAAGCTCGGACTGTGATACAGGCAAAAACTGTTGTTGTTGTAGTCTAGAAAAATAACTGGCATGCACTCTATGGAGAAGGGCCTCGTGAGGCACAAAGTGCAATTTTTGTTGTTGTTTATCTGCAAATCCGCTCAACTCGATGGGTATCTTTCACTTGTTCTCACAGTTGCCTGGCCTGTGTGATATTGGGTGGTCGAAGTCTACGTATAGTTTTTTTCAATAAATTATGGAAATTAATATAAACATATATTTTTTTAAATAGATTTTTTTATAAGTGTATTTCTCTTTCATCTTTGGCTCAATTAAAGTCATTCTCTAAAATGTGAAGCCGAGTTAATACAGTTTTTAATTATCTACCAAACCCTGTCCTCTATGACATAGAATAAAAGAGAAGTTGGGAATAGAACCGCTCAACACAGTCATTTCTAAACATCAAGTTGTACATAAGTATTTTTACTTACTCTGTACAAGCTGAGGGCATTTTTGTGGCTTTTGAAAATTTTGAGATTTTTGCGAGTCTGTCCATATTTAACTAAGCGACGTCCAAGCGAACTAATGTACGCGCATTATATTCATATCAAGTATGGTGCGGCTTGTGTTCAATGAGGCTTGGAATGTTTATACAATTAATTTTCTTCTCACTGTTACACAATAAATATTTGCTGCGTGGAATCCAGTCATTTGTTCCATAGGGGCAATATTCTCATCAGCCATCACCATTCAATGTGAATGTGATACATGTACAAGTCCATGGTCATTGATACAGTAAGGTGAAGGCGAAGGTGACCTGTAACACCAGTATACAAAATTATACCGAGCGCATTGAATCCTCATCATATGATGTTGAGACAGATCAGAACGAAGTGTCGGTAAAATCAGGTGTGTTTTGAAGAGCATTCTCTCATCAATGATGATGCTATACTGTACACATACAACATATGAAGTGTTGCTGTGTTGGGCCTATAGCACAAAATCACAAGCAAGTTGGTACAACTAGGCACACAGGGTCTCATTTCTGTCGCTAACGTGTTGATTTGGGTGAGGGGATCCTCTCATGGGGAGGTGTGGGTGGGATGGGGCCTAATGTCTCAAGCACTTTTCCAGGTTTTCCATCAATATACTCTATTCCATACCCCAATATTTCAAGCACGTCAAATCAAACAAAAATTATTTGCTGGGAATGTGACTTTCACATCCCTGTCTGGACATGCTAGTGAGGAACCCTCAATCCCAGATTAATTACCATTGATGAAGCTAACGTCAAACAAATGCAAAATTGAGCTTGGCATCCGGCCGTATGTTATTCAGTGATGTATTACGCTACGGACCCTGTTGCCTCGACGGAGGTCTTTGCGCTCATCCAGCGCTTGTTATCCATAGCGTCCCGTAAAGATTGAAACAACTTTGTCACATAAGCACAGATAGATGGTCTGAACTCGCTGTATGGGATTCCAACAGGATCAACCTCTTTATTTAGAGCTGCCTTAGCAATTTTATCAGCTTAATACCTTTGATGTCAACGTGACTAGGCCCCCCAAAAACACAATATCGCTCTGTTGATCAAATCTAATGTAATATAATTGTAGAATATTCAAGATGATGGGATGAGTTGAATTTCCACTTTTAATCGCTTGAAAGCGTGACAGTGAATCTGAGAATATGAAATATTTTTTCCTTTGGTGGACCCAATGCCTTCTAAAGCTGACAATAGAGCTTTTGCTTCTGCAATGAATATGGAACTGTTTCCTGGTAACGATAGGTTTTAGTTTTGGAACTAAAGATAGTAGCACATGCTACTCTCTCGCCATCTTTGGAACCATCTGTATAAATAGCTTGATGCGATCTGTATTTGTCTCTCAGTGAGTAGACCAAATTACACGAGCTGGCTCGTGTCTCCCTTTTTATATTTCGTCAGTGAAATATCTACTTCTGGCTTGGCTAACTGTTATGGTGGAGTTGGCAAGAGCTTGTTAGGTAAAAGGGCCTCGTACGTTAAGATGGACAAACCGCCCCAGATGATGTACGGTTGAAGTTAAAAAATGAAACATTAAATATGATATGAATGTTCCGATTAACATGAACTATGTCATTTTGTTGGATTCTCTTTGAAATATTGGGAGCATGAGTGACATGGTTTTTTAACAATAACTCTTCAAAGTGGTACGTTTGTATAAAATTGACAGTTTTGGGTTGGAAAAGCCGCGTTCGCCTCTCTGTAAACATATGAAGATAAACTAGAACCACAAATATATTTACACGTAATAAAGCACTTCTGAATCCATAGCTCTCCAGCAAATCTCGTTATGGTTATGGTTTATCTTCATGTAAGAAATTAAAACTTTATGAAATGTTGTTTTCGTGATATGGTTCTCATTTCCAAATACGAGAATGGAAGCAACGTTACAGGTGAGAGTACGGTATGGCCGAATGGATAGAGTCGAGAGGAGGTCGATACTTGGTGTAAGAACGCATTGTTAAGGCTTTTGTTGAGGCTTTTGTGCAGCTGAAAAGGGTCACGTCTAGGCGCATTGTTGAGCTCAGACAGGCTATTGTAGGCTTTGTCTTGTGCGTTCTTACACCAAGTATAAACCCGAGAGGGTCGGATCTGTTTCGATTGATGGTCTGCTGGTTCGAATCCCCAAGTATCCTATCTAAATTTTTCAATAATTTAATGCATTTTTTCGATTTCGTATCATGATCACAATATATTTGTGAATATTTGTTTGAGGAAAGAATGATCGGATTTTTTTTTTTTTTTTTTTGCTTCAAGATATAATATTAGGCGAATTGATGCAAGATAACATAGATGCAGGTGCATAGTAGGTTATAATAAAAAATGACGCCGCGGAAATCAGCAGACCTTCAGTTCCCTGATTGGCGAATAAATTTTTTTTTATTTTCAGTATTCGACTTGTCATTTATGTAAATAACATAATTAATGTAACAGAGAAGGCAGGCGAATATCACATAATATCAATGTAAGTCGGCAGAAAATGGATGTAAATCCACGAGTAAAAACTGCTTGGCCTTACACACCGTGGTCCCGGCAATAAATCGGGATCTATCTATAGAGCCACGTGGTCCGTGTGAATGAACTGCTGGCTGGGGCGGTTTGTCCATCCTAACGCACAAGGTCCTTTGACTAAGTTTAATACCAGCTGCTACAATGTGTGGTTTCATACGAATTCCAAAAGGTGGAATAATGGAGGATTTCTTTGAATAGAAATCCACGTACTGAATGTTTAAAACACAGTTATATGCAGGATTTGAGTGGTTTGATGGCAATTTTGTGATATATTGTAGTGATAGTTTAATTCTTCGAAGTTCTAAAGGAAATTCATCTGCTTCGATATATAAGCTTTCTTTAGGGGATGTTCTGAACGCACCGAGGCAAAGTCTTAGTTCTTGATGGAGAATAGGATCTAGTTTTGCCAAGTTTGACTTGGCTACACCGTTGTAAACAATAGAACCACAATCAAGTTTAGAACGAACAAGTGATCGATATAAATGGAGAAGCGTTTGCTGATCTCCTCCCTACTTATAGCTGGCAACTACCTTTAACAAATCAAGCGCTTTTGTGCACTTGGCTTTCAAGCAATTTATATGCGATTTGAACGTTCTTAATATTGTGTTAGCTGTGAAATCTGATATACGAGGAGGTGTCCCTAACCTGGTTAATATGTTGGATAATGTCCGCCTGTGGGGTGTCTGCCACCGTCTTCCCGTTAATTTGAACGATCTCATCCACGGTGGAGTCCCAATTACCGATCTCAGGAGCAGGCGAACCTGGAAAAGACATTGTTACAATGCAAACGAGAATAATACGATAATAATAATGAAGAAGTTCAATGCCGAGTCTTACGCGACCAAATAATCTTTCTGACTCTTCACATCTGTACATGCTCGACTAAATATAGCATTGCTTAGTTGTTGTTTTTTCGCAATTTCTCCTTTCATCCTCGATAAACTAAACATTAATACAGAGTTTTGGGATAAGTTTGTGAGATTGAAGTCACCATAGGCCAAATGATATATTATTATGGCATTATTTCTTTTTATTGTAGATATAAATTTGAGTGTACCGTCAATATTACCCACACTTACCCAACAAATAAAAATATTATAACGATATTCATATAACGACTGGGATGAGCATTTTCTTGTCTAATTCGGGGGTAGGGGGGGGGGGTGGAGGGGGGTGGGGGCGTGTGTGTGGGAGGGGCGGAATGTTTATAGTATTCAATAACAACTTGGATCAGAAGGTCATAGTTACAAGCGTCTAGTCCGTCATTCATAATCCAGCCGTCGTCCATTAGAGAATATCCGCGTCCATAATCCAAAGACCTATTCCATTTTCCATATAACAGTATTAGCTGACGCTGACATTGACTCTCAATAATCAATGTTGAAATACATACAATATCATTAACGTTAGTAACATCTATATTCTTTGAACACAAGCACAACCTCTTTTTTTAAGAGCGCAATGAAACTTGTGTTGTTTCTCCTCTTATTTTCATGAGTAGAATACGGTATCTAAAACCAAATTATGGCCTATACATACATGGCTTTCAGATTGTGGAATACTTTGTGATCTAACTTTCTTGTATGGTATTGCATCCTAT
Source organism: Hanleya hanleyi (assembly GCA_036873755.1). Lineage (NCBI taxonomy): Eukaryota > Metazoa > Mollusca > Polyplacophora > Lepidopleurida > Hanleyidae > Hanleya > Hanleya hanleyi. The sequence goes on from JAVTVY010031737.1 coordinate 11,701, forward strand.
TTCTCTACAGTTTCCCGAGTAACAAATTTAACCAGTTCTAGTAACATTTATTGTTACTTTATAGATATCGCTACTGGTTATAAAGAAATTCTTTCTAGATTGCTTTGTTGAATGTTTTCTTCCCCATGTACAGCGCATGTCATTTTTATAGGATGAAATTAGAGCTGCGATTTCTCAGTTGAAACGTAACAAACCAAATAGGACCGGAAAATGTATTAAATGAATAAGTTATATGCAGCACGGATAGTTTGTAGTTATTCTCCCAGCGTGATCTGTCGGTTATGCTATTCCACTTAATAATATAAATATTCGAAATGATGTAGAAAACGATCGAGGAATCACGTTATTAAGTAATCTCGGTAAGCTGTTTCCACGGATCCTTAGCAATTGCCTTGGATTTTTAGCGGAGAATTATTCGATGTATATTGAAGACCAAGCAGTTTATAGGCAAGGGGTGGGTACTATACAGATGATGTATTCGCATACACGGCCGCATTTCCCATGTTCTAAACGCTGGTCATAGACGTTATTGTGCCTTCATTGACTTTTCAAGGGCGTTTGATTATACAGTACGAGATCTGTTTTGTCCAAAGCTTTTAAATCTAGGAGTCCGTGGCAAAATGTTAAATGTTATTATCTCTTTGTATAAATCTGTCAAATTGAGAGTAAAAGAGTTCCCATATGTTATGTGGGTTAGACAAGGAAAATGTTCTTCTGCGGGTTTACTCTATGCCTGGCACACAAAGTCAGTTGAGTGGGACACCTTTCTTGTCCCTTGCCCAGCAGACATTGATGACAGCTTTGCGCAAAATTGACAAGCCCACTGGAATATTCTAGCAGAGCCAGATTTTATAGACGTTATTCCTCGATTGTTTTCTTTATCATTACGACTATTTATAATATATTATTAAATGAAATAACATAACCTCTATGTTAGCACTGGGAGAATAACTACTATTACAGCGTATAGGTACTGCTGACAACAAACTGTCCGTGCTGCAGCATATTAATTTAATACATTTTCCGGTCCATTTGCTTTGTTACGTTTCAACTGAGAAATCGCAGCTCGAATTTCATCCAGTAAAATGACAGGCGCTCTACACGGGGAAAAAAACATTCAACAAAGCAAGCTAGACTGGATTTCTTTATAACCAGTATCGATATCTTTAAAGTAACAATAAATGCTTCAATTATACCAGGATATATACATTGATGACAGCTTTGCGCAAAATTGACAAGCCCACTGGAATATTCTAGCAGAGCCAGATTTTATAGACAGTTTAGTAGTTTTCATTTTCAAGAATATACACGTTGTTCAAATCATAGGTTTATTAAAGTGGCCTTTACACGGCTTCGCAGATCATACCATAGATTTGAGACGGAGATGGACAGATGGTCCTGTTAAGACTCCAATTGTGGGGGAAGCGCTCAGTTTGTGGTATTTTTATTGGATGAGTTTCATCTTATTTTATCATATTATACAATCATAGTATACGTAAACATATAGGCTAGTTTCCGGCAAGACATCATGACGTTTCAAAAATATCAAATGCGTATAGCTGATCAGTATTCTCAATACATATGATTCTAGTCTTATCGAGAGAATGATGTATCTCAGTCACGCTTTGATTGTCTGTCCATATGAACACC
>JAVTVY010031738.1:0-13275 GCA_036873755.1 Hanleya hanleyi
AGGATGTGGGTTTCAGGAGTTCACCGGGTGTGACCATTTCTTTATAATGATTTGTGATAAAAGCGGGTAAAACCTAATGTCAAAATCTCCTTGAAGGTCACGGAGATGTCGATTTATTGCTGATCAGCTGATTTTCAGGACAGACAGACATTATTTCGGCTCTTTTCTCTTCGAAATTCTTGTAATTTGCTCAATACAAATAAATATTTAAATTGACTCTGAGTTTTCTGTTGGCATTATTTCAGCAATATTATGCACTAAAATCTGATGATTCGAAATAAAACTAGGAAATTTTAATGCTTGGGCGATGGTAACACAGCACTATACAGTGGGCCTTCTTTGTCTTTATCTTGTGGTTTCAACAACGACTGTCATTTTTCAATACCTCCGGAATCATAGGAGGCATTTGAATCGGTTCCATCTTCTGTCGTCTCTGGTTCTGGGGGTTTTAACATGGTTTGTAACATCTCGTCTATATCATCAAAACTTTGGTATACATCTGGAGTAACATCCGGTGTGGTTGTTGTCAAGGCGAAGAAATTATCCAGCGGCGATGTTTCTGGAGGATGTTCACAATGAGTTGGTGCAGGGTAGTTCTGGGGTTCAGGTAAAGGTGAGAATAAGTGGTTGATTATATCATCTAATGGGGGTTCATCGTGTACCAAATTCATGATACTGTCGAAGCGTTGTACTTGATTATCATGATTTGTGAACAAATCTGATGTGTTGTCAATATCCATGAGTTGTGTCAAGGGTAAATCCATGACTGGGCACTCAGATTAATTGTGAATAATTAAAAAAATGTGGTATTTATAGTGTAAGACACGTGCGCACGCGCAGCGAAAACACTCTGGTTGTATCGTGTGCTACGCTGCTGAAGAAAAAATATATGTGTGTTTGTTTAACAATTATAAACAGCTTTTCATTTTACAATAAATATCAGGGCACCTGTAAATTTTATTACAAGTTAAACTCAGGCAATTCATTAGTGTTATATTTAAAAATTTAACAACCTAACGCTAGAATATATGATTATTTTATTAATTTTTAGGCATTTTAAAAATCATAAAGTTAGTGTACGGTAGTGTAAAACCCAGGTACATTGGAAATAATTTAATTTTCCTGGCTAAAAAAATACGTGTACACTATGGATTAGTCTTATCATAATTCCGAGAAAATTGTAACGGATTTATGGAAAAAAATAGGAAATTTTTATGCTTGAACAATGATAACAAACACACTCATATACAGTGAGCATAGCTTGCACTCATTCACACTTGGCGGCCATGCATATCTTGTACTCATTGACACTTGGCGGCCATCTTGTCCCACCTCCCACATCTTGCACTGACTGACACTTGGCGGCCATCTTGTACCCACCTCCCACATCTTGCACTGACTGACACTGGCGGCCATCTTGTACCCACCTCCCACAGCCCACTAAAAGTATAAATACGTGTATATTGTGACATTTATTCACCCATACAATCATGAATTCAACAAGACGTGCGCTGTTTACACATCACCCCGCTAGGGACCCGAGAAATGCAGCTACAGAACACAGAGAGCTGGTTAGCGTTCAGGAAAATGATGGAATGATGGTAACCACCAGTTTTCAAAGGGAATTGGAAAACGAAACAACCATCTTAACACGCAGTACAGAAGAATTAGAAGAACTGCGGCGAACTGTGGAAGAAAATGCACAATTGGAAAGACTAAGGGATGAACATGACGCAGAAATAAGCACGATGGAAACCATACAAGAACCTGATAATGACTCAACTGATGAGGAACTACAAGATGAACTGCCATGGTTAAATAGTAGACGTGGGCCAACGACAACGCCTGGTGAAATTCCAATGATTTCAACTACCGCCGAAACTCCACCACAACAATGCTGTGGGTGTGAAGCCGAGATAACTCGCCTGAACAACTTGATTAATGGACTGAAAGAAGACCTGATTAAAATGGACGAGGAGATTCACAGACAATACGAACAACTGGATAAAGAGCAGAAAATATCACGCTGTAGCATATGTACAGATGCCGAAAGCGAGTTTGCTGTTTTACCATGCGGTCATTTATGCCTATGTGCGGGTTGTTGGGTGACACTGACGTGTGTAGGAGACATGTGCCATTGCACTGAGGCCGGCGAGAACCATCTGAAAATAAAATGTCCAATTTGCCGGAAACATGTAGGAGGGATAAAGAAAATCTACCGTGCCTAAGTGTGGTGGTGGTGTAACACTAACGGCCCTTTTCAGGGCCAACCATCTTCCCCGGAAAGAGGAAACTTCTAAAAGCACAAAAATTAACATCAGACCCCATCATTGTTATCCCCAAAGAAAAAAAAATTCAATTTTTTCAATTTTTTAACAATTAAATATTGAAAAAACGGAAAAAGGGGAATTAGAAGGGGGGGACAAGGGGGAGGGAAGGTTGATGGAACAGCCAAAATTTTTTTTTTATTTTAAAAACAAGGAAAAAAAGATTCATGGAGCCAAAAAAAATCTTTTTCATTTTATATGTTTTTTTAACAATTAAATATTGAAAACAAGGCAGGAAAAAGGGGGCGGGGTCGGGAGGAGGGAAGGTTGATGGAACAGCCAATCTAGGGAAGCCCCTAATGGGCCAATGAGGTCGAGTGAGGTATCAAATTGAAGCTTAGGTGAAGGGGCATCTGATGCACTGGGTATGGGATTGAACTATCACCCTTCTGCGCATGCGCGGCAGTGAAGGGGTATAAAAATAGCCTTTTTGGAGCTGGGGAAGCCTCTACTGGACCGATGGGGTATTTGCATGCGCACAATCACCCTAATTCAACCCCATACTCAGTCCATCAGATGCTCCTTCACCTAAGCTTCAATTTGATACCTCACTCGACCCTCTACCTGCAAAAAATTTTTTTTAGCTGCTTCAGGAGTGTATAAATACACTCTTTTTTTAATTTGGAGGTAGTGGGTCGAGAGAGGTATCAAATTAAAGCTTAGGTGAAGGAGCATGTGATGCACTGAGTATGGGGTTGAATTAGAGTGATTCTGCGCATGCGCGGCCCCCCAAAGGTGTGAAAATATACGTTTTGGCATTTAGGGAAGCCCCTAATGCACCAATGGGATGGAGTGAGGTATCAAAGTGAAGCATTCATGAAGGACGATGTAATGGACTGGGTGTGAGAAAAATGATGATGACGTCATGACTAGGGGCTCAGGTGGATGAAAAACTGCTACGGAGTAATAGTCTGTTAAATTTGCACTGGTAAAATCGAAAAAAGTAATAGGGATGGTCACAGCTGATACAAGTAGGCTGGATGACTGACAGGCAGGCTGGCTGGCTGGCTGATGAAGTCAGGTCAGGTAAGTCAGATTGAATACACCCTTTCCCTAAAAATCAACTCCTTTTATACATTTTACTACTAGCGGCCATCTTGTACCCACCTCCCACATCTTCCACTGGCGGCCATCTTGTACCCACCTCCCACATCTTCCACTGGCGGCCATCTTGTACCCACCTCCCACATGGCGGCCATCTTGTACCCACCTCCCACATGACGGCCATCTTGTACCCACCTCCCACATCTTGACTGACTGACACTGGCGGCCATCTTGTACCCACCTCCCACATCTTGCACTGACTGACACTGGCGGCCATCTTGTACCCACCTCCCACATGGCGGCCATCTTGTACCCACCTCCCACATGGCGGCCATCTTGTACCCACCTCCCACATGGCGGCCATCTTGTACCCACCTCCCACATGGCGGCCATCTTGTACCCACCTCCCACATGGCGGCCATCTTGTACCCACCTCCCACATGGCGGCCATCTTGTACCCACCTCCCACATGGCGGCCATCTTGTACCCACCTCCCACATGGCGGCCATCTTGTACCCACCTCCCACATGGCGGCCATCTTGTACCCACCTCCCACATGGCGGCCATCTTGTACCCACCTCCCACATGGCGGCCATCTTGTACCCACCTCCCACATGGCGGCCATCTTGTACCCACCTCCCACACATCACGCATGCGCACACCGCCCCAATACCGCCCCATTTTACACACTTATGACGTCACACAAGGTTCTGCGCATGCGCAGTGAGGCGCTATTTCGCCAATTTACGCCTTGTATACTACTCATGTGTCATCATTGGGTACTGGAAGCGAAGACAAATCTCTTTGACACTTTCGCATGAGCTATGAAATATACTAAAGATTTTATAATGAGGAAAGAATGCTATTTCTGTTCTGTTTACTGGGCTAGTTTGAGTCTGAATCCTGATTATCTCTCTTGGATCGGAACACGTAGTAGTCTACAGTTGTCGAGTTGTGACGTCGTGTCACAAGAGTGACGTCCCTTCGTGTAGCCGACCCATCGGCAGACGAAACGGTGGGGCAGTTCACTTGCAATGGCATGGACTAATGTAAACTGACTTAAAATTTGAAGAAATACATTTTAATTCGGAATCATTTGAACTCGTTGATATAGAAGGTGAAGGTATGGATATTCTCTATAGTCAATATATAGAATATGCCCCACCGTCTGATCCGCCTACTCGGGAATACCATATTAATTTGAGGCGTAACTTGGATTTCTGAATCGGACCAAAAAGGTATCTTGCACAACTAGGCCCCATGTTGGACCTGTGTACCAAATTTCAGAAAGATCCATGAAATATTTCCTGAGAATTCACGATAACAATGCTTCAAGGGGAAATTCAATATGGCCACCTGTTGGCCATATTGGATTTTGGAATCGGACCAAAAAAGATATCTTGCGCAACTGGACACCAAGGGGAACCAGTGTACCAAATTTGAGAAAGATCCATGTAGTAGTTCCTGAGAAATCGCAATAACAAAGTTTCATGGGGAATCCAAGATGGCCGCCTGGTGGCCATATCGGTTTTTGGAATCGGACCAGGAAAGGTATCTTGCACAAGTAGACCACAAGGGGAACCTGAGTACCAAATTTGGCAAAAATCCATGCAGTAGTTCCTGAGAATTCACGATAACAAAATTTCACGAGGAAATTCAAAATGGCCGCCTGGTGGCCATATTGGATTTTTGAATCGGGCAAAAAAAGATATCTTGCACAACTGGACCACAAGGGGAACGTGTGTACCAAATTTGAGAAAGATCCAAGCAGTATTTCCTGAGAAATCACGATAACAAAGTTTCATGTGGAAATCTAAGATGGCCGCCCGGTGGCCATATTGAACTTTCGAATCGGACCGAAAATGGTATTTTGCACAACTAGACCCCAAAGGGGAACCTGTGTACCAAATTTGAGAAAGATCTATGCAGTACTTCCTGAGAAATCACGATAACAAAGTTTCATGGGGGAATCAAAGATGGCTGTCTGGTGGCCATATTGGGTTTTCGAATCGGACCAGAAAAGGTATCTTGCACAACTAGACCACAAGAGGAACCTGTGTACCACATTTCAGAAAGATCCATGAAGTAGTTCTTGAGAAATCGCGATAACAAGTTTTCATGGGGAAATTCAAGATGGCCGCTTTGTGGCTATATTGGATTTTCGAATCAGACCGGAACAGGTATCTTGCACAACTAGACCTCAAGGGGAGCCTGTGTACCAAATTTGAGAAAGATCCATGCAGTAGTTCCTGAGAAATCGCGATAACAATGTTTAATGGGGAAATTCAACATGGCCGCCTGGTGGCCATATTGGATTTAGGAATCGGACCAAGAAAGGTATCTTGCACAAGTAGACCACAAGGGCAACCTGTGCACCAAATTTGACAAAGATCAATGAAGTAGTTCATGAGAATTCATGATTACAAAATTTCATGGGGAAATTCAAAATGGCCGTCTGGTGGCCATATTGGATTTTCGAATCGGGATAAGAAAGTTATCTTGCACAACTGGATCACAAGTGGAACCTGTGTATCAAATTTGAGAAAGATTCATGCAGTACTTCCTGAGAAATCACGATAAAGTTTCATGGGGAAATCCAAGATGGCTGCCTGGTGGCCATATTGGATTTTGGAATCGGACCAAGAAAGGTATCTTGCACAAGTAGACCACAAGGGGAACCTGTGTACCAAATTTGACAAAGATCAATGAAGTTCATGAGAATTCATGATAACAAAATTTCACGAAGAAATTCAAAATGGCCGCCTGGTGGCCATATTGGATTTTCGAATCGGGGATAAGAAAGTTACACAACTGGATCACAAGGGGAACCTGTGTACCAAATTTGAGAAAGATTCATGCAGTACTTCCTGAGAAATCACGACAACAAAGTTTCATGGGGAAATCTAAGATGGCCGCCTGGTGGCCATATTAGATTTTCGAATCAGACCAGAAAAGGTATCTTGCACAACTAGACCGCAAGGGGAACCTGTGTACCAAATTTGAGAAAGATCCATGCAGTACTTCCTGAAAAATCACGATAACAAAGTTTCATGGTGAAATCCAAGATGGCTGTCTGGTGGCCATATTGGGTTTTCGAATCGGACCAGAAAAGGTATCTTGCACAACTAGACCACAAGAGGAACCTGTGTACCAAATCAGTCGGCTATTCGCAGCACCGCCCCCTAGCGGCGGAAGTGGAAACTAATTAGGTCAGCGTGTAGGACTCGACGAGTGTTGTATAACTGCCACATATGGAGGCCCTATCCACTATAGATCGGAAGATATAGGCCAGTAGGCTATTCAAATTCAATCAGTCGGCTAACACAGCACCGCCCCCTAGCGGCGGAAGTGGAAACTAATTAGGTCAGCGTGTAGGACTTGACGAGTGTTGTATAACTGCCAAATATGAAGACCCTATCTGCCTTCATTTAGGAGATATACGTCAGAATGTTATTCATATACCAAATAATGACTGGTCCACTGAATCGCCGACTGAATTGTGAACTGTGAACTGATAACTGCTCTCTAACTTCACAAACGTTTTTAAAAGATGTGTTTCTGTATGTTTTCAAACTTTCGGTGGGCATTAATTGACTGCTCCAGTTAAGATTGAGATAGCATCGCTGATATGAGAGCGGCTGAACCGTTAGTTGAGGTTGTGGGTTTGAGAAAATTAGTTCATATACCGTACTTACTGCTATACGTGGCGGACAACTTAGTTCATACACATACTGCTATACGTGGCGGGATAATAGTTACTAATGGACCTTCTAACTTTAGATGGGAAAATGGCCGCAGGTCCGGTGCAATGCGCAAGTATCAAAATAAAATATTTCCACTATAGGAAATTGTTCAATTGACATGAAGTACAATATTATATTGTATGCTCAGAAAAATTTCAAGGCACTGAGTCTCCTGATTCTCGAGTAACAGGGTCGTAAAGTAGTGCATTTGCGCAAAATAGTGTATTCTGAGGTGAAAACAATTCCTGTTCTTCTCAGTAAACACACCAAGATAAACGATAACCAGAACCAGATTGGGTCTACGACTACGCATTGGAACAGCGGGTATGCTTTATCAAGCTGGTTCGGGTTATCGTTTATCTTTATATGTTTATAGAAAAAAAATATGAGGTGTTTTCGCCTCAAGATTGGATATTTTACACGAATCGGCTACTCCGCTGCCCTGTTATTAGAGAATGATGAGACTCAGTACCTTGAAACTTTTCTGAGTATACAATATAATATTGTACTTCATGCTAACTGAACAATTTCTTGAATATGCAATATTTTATTTTTGGCACTTCTGCCGCACCAGTTCTGGGCCATTTACCCATCTAAATTAAATATACCTGGTCTTCCCACTTCCCTTATATGCGTTGCAATTTAGTGCTATACGTGGCGGGTTATACGCCATGTTGCAAAAACTTTCTTCACTGGATTGAAATAAATTTTGTGAAAACGCTAAAATATAACAAGTCCAACATGTCCAAATTAATATAATTATCATACACCCATTTGATTTTCCCTACTATTTTCTATATAGTCCCATATGTCCAACAATTGGTTTTGGGTTATGTCAATTGATATTGGACACTTGCTGGTCGAAACTACTTTTTGTTCACAAAACTGCTGATGACAAATATTAAGGCATCTGATCAAATTCCGATTTTCTACTTAAAATCGATGATCCCTGAGAATTGTCTATTTCTAAACTCGCTAGTTTGGGTTTACAAGACCCCCATGGGTCGTCCTGGGTTCTGAGAAGGGACTCACATTCTCGTTCCTTCCATGAGCCCAGGACTCGACCATACAAACCCGTACAATCCAGTAACCTACACATATTGGAAACCATCTTCTCATCGTATTGGTGAACATGGTCCCCGTTTTCTTAGTAGACAATACTAAATAATATATTTACCTCCGCCATTTCTGATACAGACGTACGGGAATCTCCAGAGCGACCCCACTCCCACCGAGAAACCCAAGCATGCCATCATGAATTCCATCGGATTCCTCCATTGTCCGCGTGTAGAAACATCCTTCTTATCCATAGTAAACCTGTGTCTTTCCTAGGAGAACGTGAAGTTTGATAAACAAATATCAATAATCAGGGATGTTCAATGCACTACCTTACTAAGATTCTGTCTGCTGTAACCATGAACACAGCGGGAGGAGTCAAGTTTCAACATAACGGTTTGTCACATCGACGGCCTTTCCTAATATGTTATCTGTGACTGTGCACCATTGGTACACGCCCCGTGGGGCTTTCGGGGATGGACCTGGGGTGTCGTCGTGCACACTCCAGGTCATGGTGAGAATATGCCTCAGCCCTCCAAAGAGCTTGTCGTAAGAGGCGACTAACTGGGGCACCTGTGGGGTTTCATGGTGTGAAAAGGAATGGAACCCTACCCGTGTGGTTTTCGGGTGTGGAAGAGAATAGGAACCAAACGTCGTGATATGACTGAAATAGTGTTGAAAGCGACGTTAAATCATATTCACTCACTCACTCATCCATTGGTACACTGGAGCGGTGTAGGAAAACGGAAATCGTACAACGATGGAGTCAGTAAATTAGTAAGTTATACAATTCAACCGCATGGGCCGTATGATGCAAAATATGAGAAAGGAGCAACGACACAGGATTTTATAAAAGTATCAAATATGGAAAGGGTTTCATACTCGGAGTATTTCTCTGTTTTTATTGGCACCACAATCAGTTAAAATTGTTTTTCATGTGAACCATCAATAACATTAGTAATAATAACATCTGATCACACATTTGATACCATATATAGAAATACAACAAACTATTGATACGTATGGAATGTCTCGATGTTAAATTGCCTACAAAAAAAATCTTCCATCTTCAATACATAGCGACTACATCGTGCTTTAAACGCATTATTACGGTTCTTACAACAGCGTTAACATTTAACATTACCATATTACGTTTAGAATGACAAAGGAGTGCGAATGTTCATTCCATCCTTCCATCCGATAAAGAATTTGTATGGCAGTAATTTCTGCTCTTGTCCATTGCAGTGCACGTCTTGGTGAGATACACATATAGCGGAACGCTTACATTGATAGCTAACCATGGAAAGCAACTATGCTTCACGAGATTATGGGTATAGTAAACCATAACCATACAATTACACGCTTCCCTTTATAGGAGTGTGAGTCTGTATGTTACATGAAACGTGGAGACAGACCGTCTTTATCGTATGGAGAGTATAGTTCGCCTGTTGTTGTATAGGGATCCGGACAGAAAAGCGGGGGAGCGTTGTTTTATACATTCCATTTTCTTGTTTGGCTTCCTCGGCATGTGAATAATTGCAATGAACAACTATTCGATCAGCCCTTGTTGACTGACGTCGCCAATAGCTTTAATTGCTTTCGTTTCTCAGATAAATTCAGTTCAATGTCTGGTTATATGCACTGCATCTCGGCTCATCTTTACCTTGAAAATGTGCAGAATAAATGGAATTCCTTGTATATTGACCATGTAATCAGGAGAATAGCTCATTCCATATTAAATGTACCAATGTCATATATAATATATTTTATCAATTGGAAGAAGAGGTTATATTGAAAAGCTGTACTCATTTCATGACATTCAGTAAATACAATTCAATTTCATAGTATAGTTAGACCATGGGACATTATAATGCGCAGTGATAAATTTTATACTCGGAATAACTAAAATATTGGTTTCATTTTATTTTAAGCTGTAACAAGATTATCCATCTTACCATTTTGCATGTCTGTTGAGGTGGTTTGGCGTGGAAAGACAACCAGTCGGTTTATTTACGGTTCTTACAACAGTGTGAACTTTCAACATGAGCATATTATTTTTAGAACGACAAACGATTTCGAATGTTCATTTCATTGCAATAAAAGATTTGTTCGGCAGTGTGTTGCTCTTGTCCATTACTACGGTTCTTACTCGAGCGTGGTCTTTCAACAGTAGCCGTTGTCTTTTGACTGATCCAAGTCATGTTGGGCATGTTCATTTCCATTGCATTCGTCTGCGGAGTTGGTGAGACAATCAAACACTTAAATCAACCAGCACGGCAGACCAGCACACAAACAGCGACGTCAAATTAACATCAGCTGCCTTTTGAAAGACTGGGTGTTTGATGGTATGATTGCTGTGTGTCGAGGACTTTCTCGAAGTTTAGTGCTGTTAAAAGTTGCGTTTTTATAGCAATCTATTTCAGTGTGGAAGGGAAACGGAGCAATCCTGGACAAAGTCTTTGCTGCCTTGAAATGAACTTTCAACGATGTGTCTGAAGTCAGCTGCTATCGTTCAATGCCCACACTCAACTAAGAAAAGTAAAATTGTGCAGTACCGGTAGATCAATGAACCGATTGTTCGTCTTTCCACACCAAAATCACCAGTCATATAATCATTTCCTTCATTTACTAACCAATTAGCATACACGTAGCTACTTCAATAGATCATGGTAAATTGTAAAAAAGGATAATCTTCTTACAGCTTAAATCAACTGAATCCATATTTTTGTTATACCGAGTATATTTTGTATTGGCTTGTCGAAACCAATGTCCTATAGCCTAACTATACCATGAAATTGAATTGTATCTACTAAATGCCATGGAATGTGTACAACTTTCCAATATTATCCCTCCATTCGATTGATAAAATATATTATATATGCTCTTGGTATATTCAATATGGAATGAAATATCTTCTTCGTTACATGGTGAGTATATAAAGAATCCCATCAATTTTGCTCATTTTCAAGGCAAGGATGGGCCGAGATGCAATGCATATAAACAGACATTGAATTTAATTGAATTAGAAATGAGAGCCGTTAAAGTTATCGGCGATCCGATTCAACAAGAGCTGATCGAACAGTTGTCCATTGCAATTGTTCACATGGCGAGGAGGCCAGACAAGGGAATGGAATCTTTTATACAACGCTTTTCTGTCCGGATCGCTATATAACATCACATGAACTGCACCCTCCATACGATAAACGCGGTCTTTCACGTGTAACATACAGGCTCAAAGGCCCAAAAAGGAAAGCATTTAATTGCATGGTTGTTGTGTTTTACTACCCATCTCGTGAAGCATAGACGCTTTCCAGATTTAGCAGTCAATGTGAGCTTTTCGCTGTGTGCTTTTTACCAAGACGTCCACTGTAATGGGCAAGAAAAGAATACTGCCATACAAATTATTTATAGCGATGGAATGAACATTCTGACTCCTTTGTCATTCTAAAAGTAATATGCTAATGTTGACAGTTAACGCTGTTGTAAGAACCGTATTATTTATTAGCGTTAACTTTCAACATTAGCATATTACTTTTAGAATGAAAACGTATTTGGAAAGTTCATTCGATCGCAATAAAGAATTTGTTCGGCAGTATACTGTCCTTCTCCATTACTACGGTTCTCAATCGTATCCACTGCGTTCGTCCATAGAGTTGGCCAGTTCATGGAACACTTAAATCAGCCAGCACGGCATGTAGTGCGACGTCAAATTTATCTCGACTGCCTTTTCATAGACTCAGTGTATGATGGTATGATTGTTGTGTGTCGAGCCCACGGGGGATTGCCCCTTGACCCAGATGGAGAGGTAATGTAGTCTAGGATATACGGAAGGGGAAACAACTGTATCGATGACCTCGCTTGACCCCGGCCGATCTGCTGGTCTTCAACTGACTGAACTACGCCTTTCTTGAATCATCCAACCCTCAATTGTATATTCGAACAGCCTATGCCATAATAAAGCATTGTATCACATAAAACATACCTGTGTTTGTTCAAAACGGCTGAAATTAGGCGACTTCCTGTATTCCACACGCGAGCATACCGCTCTCACTGGCGTGGATCGGACCATACGCAAAGCACTCCGGGAATCAAACAACGTGATAACCTTTGACATCGTCTGTCCTCATATCTGAGAGTTTCACATTCAGGCCAGACAAACAAAAATATGCATTAGTGTTCATGTATATGAACATGACATACATGCTCAAATCTAACAGGTCAGGAAAAAGGACTAACTGGGATATATATCCCAAATGGGATAAAATATCCCACTTTGGATATTTTTTTATACTTCCATATTTTCAAGCTGGCCTATTCTCTGGATTATTCTCCTTGTTCAAAAACCTACAACTGTGATGGATGATTGGAAGTATACTGCAGCAACAAAAATAATGCACGTATTTTCAATATCAGAGAGAATAACTTCAGCGAGAAAAAGTCAGCAAAATTATATAGTCGCATTGGCAGTTTTGTGAAGTAAATTAGTAGTAATATAGACGCATTAAACCTCACATTGACCTTTGATGTCTGCGTGCAACATCCGGGTCCTCTGTGATGTCACTTCCGGAAGTGACCTTTGACCCCTACGCATGCGCACAATACCGGATATTAATAATGGTGCGCAGGGGGTCAAAGATCCGGAGTGACGTCACAGAGGACTCGGATGAAAATCGGTCAAAATATCCCAATTAGGATATATTTCAGTATCCAAACTTGGATTTAATATCCTAAGTGGGATGTATATCCCAGTTAGTCCTTTGCTCTGACCTGTCTAAACAGCAAGAATCTGTGCGAATATGTCGGTGGTCATAACCTTTTGTTGATCGGACAAGCTGGAAAGGGCAAGAAATCAATATCGGTACGACTGAAAGCCGTTGAAAGCCGTTGGTGAACGAGTAGCAGTCACCTGCCCGATTTTAAAATTGTTACATGCGCAAATTTGAAATGCTTGCGCGATTTCAAAATATTTGCTTGAAATACTTGAAATGCTTGAAATACTTGAAATTTAAAAAACTTCGGCGACGTTAAACCCTAACTCACTCAGTCACTCACTCACACTCATATACATGAACACTAACGCATATTTTTTTTGTCTGGCCTGAACG
>JAVTVY010031739.1:0-13268 GCA_036873755.1 Hanleya hanleyi
CATCGAATGTAACCATGTTACTGTGTATTACGCACGTCTTTCTCATCCTATGTTCGGTACTGTGTTAAGGACCGTTCTCCATAGGAAAACAAGTTTGGCTAAAATTGTTTGATTCTTTTCGTGAACCCTCTCATTCCCTGAATGACAATGTAAATCACGAACTATAAAGTACTGTCTAATTCACGTGAGAGTAAAATGTCACTCCAGTTGATCCCATTTAATATACGGGCGTCTAGTCATTCCTTTATTCGGCCGTCGTCCATCAAAGAACTTCCGCGTCCATGATCCAAAGACCTAATTCATATAATAGCATTAGCACGTAATTAAAAGAATAAATCATACTATACATAAACATAGGCTAGTTTCCTGCAAGAGAGAAGCGGTCAACAGTTTCAAATGATGCCGGCAAGACATCATGTTGTTCCAAATATATCAAATCCGTATTGCTGTCAGTATTCTTAATCCATATGATTTTATTTGTAAAGTCGTTATCTAGAGTATGATGTATTTCAGTCACGCTTTGATTGTAACTGTTCATACGAATACAATCAGGATCTTGAAATACATAGGTTCAAACGGTTTCTAGCCCCAGGTTGAGCGGAATTAGACACAAGTTACGAAACGTACCGCCATAGATCTTGCACTAAGTTTACAATGACGAAGAATTAATACCATGCATTACTGCGTTGTGGATTAACTTTACTCTACGTGAATGGATTAATGAAAATTAGAGAATAGGGTCTTTAGTGACAGAGCCGTGGCTTGTTGAGCGATACAGAAGTACATTCAGTTTTATTGATACAATGATACATATATTGGATAACGAAAACTAATTGACGATTCATTATTGCATGGCGGAATA
The DNA here is from genome assembly GCA_036873755.1 of Hanleya hanleyi. Taxonomy (NCBI): domain Eukaryota; kingdom Metazoa; phylum Mollusca; class Polyplacophora; order Lepidopleurida; family Hanleyidae; genus Hanleya; species Hanleya hanleyi. The sequence goes on from JAVTVY010031739.1 coordinate 863, forward strand.
AATCACCCCGTACAAGATGTTGCCAGTTCAAACAAAGTTTGCCCGACGCGTTGTAAACCCCTTCGCAAAATGCCCAGATTTCGTCTTAATCTTCCCTTGTTCTTGTTTCTCTGGCCCAACTGGCGATCATCCTTTGATGCGCGTAAATCTAGACCGGAAATTTGAGAAGGAAGCCTGGTCTGTCTCCGTGGATCCGAGTCTTAACTATGATACGGTGTCACTCAATTCACCGATTAGGACGGTGCATCTTTTGGGGTGGTGGATCTTCTATCAGATCTAGGAGACAGAATACAAGAAGACATTCTTTCGGGTGGTTCGGTTAACTCGTGTGGTGTATACAATTCAGGCACGTTGACTCTGGTTGAATCTCAACTTTGACGCCTCTAGATCGATGACAAGTTATTCTGGTCACTGCCTGATACTACCATTTCGATTTCAACAGAGTCCATAGTTGTCCCTGCTCGCAATGTGTCTGGATGTTCAAGTATTTGGCTGGCGAAAGCTCATCTCAAGTCAGCTAATCTTGGGCGTTGAAATGAACCACTCCAAGGAACTTCTGCATGATGGCAATCGGCTCTAAGGTCTTAACGACGAAAGAAATGAGAGTGTCGCTACTTCGTAACCATGCAGTGTCGGTGTATAAGTACGAGTACCCTGTCTCATGACCAGTTCTCTACAACCGCAATTCGGTGGCCAAAAGGTTAGATCTTCGGCCTCGTAAGCGGCAGGTACTGGGTTTAATCCCAGGCCGGGTCATACCAAAGACTTGAAAACTGAAACTTGTTGCTTCCTGGCTTACGCTCAGCATTAAGAGGATAGAACAAGGACTGATTCGCTCGGTGTCAATATAATGTGACGGAGTGGGGCGTCACGTCTGCCTACGACATGATATTTCAGTGGGACCGCACTATAATAATGGCAGCATAAGATCTGCTCTGTTAGAAGTAGTTACCGCCGATTCGTTGGTGGCAAGTTTGTGGGCGATGGTGGATGGTTTCTGGTACAGGGAACATAGCATGTTCTGTAGCTGAAGACATGGCACGACTGGTGTTGTGACATTGCCATTTGTTTGTCCGGTCCTCTGAAACACCTTGATATTTTGCTTTTCTCCTGCTTTGTCCCGGATGTGGTGGAAGTTCTTACGTTCTTCGATCTTCATCAGCTCCTGGGCAGTTTGAAGGGTGCACTGGTGGGGCCTTCGAAGACATACCGGTATGCCATACCGGTATGCCGGTATATCGTATTATGAAGGGTCCATCATCATCCAAAACCAAGAAATAAAGAGCTGGAAAACCTTGTCCATCAGCTCCGTCCTGTATAACTGTATCCCGCCCTGTAACTGTATTCCGTCGCGTCCCGTAACTGTGTCCCGTCTTGTGTGTCCCGTCCTGTGACTGTGTCCCATCCTGTGACTATGTCCCGTCCTGTGACTGTGTCCTGTCTTGTGACTGTGTCCCGTCATGTAACTTTTTCCCGGACGAGGAGCTGAAACTTTGTTTGTATTAATTGAAGATTTGCCGATTCAGCCACCGAATTTGGTGGGATCAGACTTGGATTCCATGTCGAGGGACAGGGTCTTGTCGACAGGATTATCCTCTGAATCAGATTATATCAGAGTATACCTATGCTATGGGGTTGGTCGCCATGTTGTATGGGTGGTCTTGTGTTCCAAGAAGAACAGACACAGTTCCAGTCGGAACATTATCCCTAGATTCACGTTCTCGGATTCCTGCAAGTATGTGTCCAGGGGCGGCGGAACCGGGGGGGCCAGGGGGGGCCAGGCCCCCCCAATATTCAGAGAGGGGGGGCCAAGGACCACTTTGGCCCCCCCAATAATTTCGCTTAACCACTTGGTCTCCATAATAATTTCGCTCAGCACTAACGCCTATGCATCATTTGCGTACACTTCGCCATCCATAAGATGGCTTGCGAATCGTGTGTCTCCATTATCGCGGAGCGATATCCGGTGTTTTACCGGATTCTGTTCGGCCTTCATCCGGCGGAGAACAGACTCGAAAACTCTGATAAATTACAGGTTTTCATACATACCCCGGAAACAGATATTGCTTGGGCTTACAAAATATATAGGTATGAATAACTTTCGTATCATCCAAGAGGTGTGGTGGATCTGTAATTTTGAACAAGTAGATCATCACATGACTCGAAAATGGCGGGTTACGTTGGGGTTACGTCGGTAGCCTTTAGCTGATTGGCTGACGAAGTCACGTGGTATTGATTTCTGGAATTTCCCTCTATCAGTTGCCGAAAGTAGTCTGAAATGGATACACACGATCCCAGGGTCAGTCTTACCGCGTATAGATGACCGAGATGGTTACAGGTTGGCCTATGCATGTGCACGGGTAGCCTAATATTGCGTGGTGCGGTTGAAATCGAAAAAATGTCCTAAAAATAAATGTCTTTTGATGTAACGGCAAGAGAGCATAATATGTGAAAGTTCTAGCTCGATTGCATGATCATTATAGTATGAAATTGAAATCCGTAGCATGTGCTATTTCGTGAAAAACTTGTAGGTGTGTTGTAGCGACTGCCGCGATAATTTTGATCCCTGTTAGGTTAACTTTATTGAATGTATTGAACCTCGTGTTGAAACCCTCAGGATTCCTGCATCGCAAATACATTCAATTAAATGCAATGTCGAAAATATACCAGCATCTGTCCAGTGTTTGTCCTATCTAGCTTCAGCGGGAATCCCCGGCCGTGTTCCTCAACTTAATATTCCGTATTAAGATGGCCGCCTCTCCTGCTTGCCGATAAAGAATCATGGTGGCGGGCATTGTAGTTGATGGCACCCACAATTTTTCATCCGATTCGAATTTAAATAACGAAAGTATTATCGATGACTTCTTCTCTTGCTGGGGTCCTGGTGTTAAAAATAGCAACGGGACACATTTGATGCAGAAAAGACGAAATATTTATCTACTGTCACTGAAATAGGAAACGCACAAGACGATGTTGAATCAGTTGGACTCTGCATCGATGTTCAGCCTTGTTGATTACAATTTTTTTCGCGTTTCGGAAGAGTTAAAAATAGGAAAACTCGTTGTGAATTATCACCCCTAATAGGCCTCGGAAATGCTCTAAGATGCGTTAAATGGACGCTAAGATTTCAAAAAATTTCGGGGGAGGACCCCCAGACCCCCCGCTTCGCGCAAGGGGGACACCCCCTCCCGGTCCCACCCCCGGTTTGGCCCCCCCAATATTTAACTCCTTCCGCCGCCCCTGTGTGTGTGTGTGACAAACTAAAATATATATCTGAGATATAGTATTACATCTTATAAGTTTAACTATTCCGTCATTAATTGCTCAGCTTAGTGTTTATAAGTACCGGTATACAAGAGAAAATACAAGTGTAATTGAGTAACAGAGTGGCAGAATACGCAGCGAACAGGATTACAAAAGCAGTATTATGTGATATTCGAAATAATGACACATCGTCACCAAGGTTTCGTTTTGTTGTATGTGGGAATTAATATGATGATTTTCCACCCATCTCCCACCTTTCTGCAAACTGAAATAATACAAACTGTTATTATTCAGCAACGTCTCTTCCGAGATTTAATAATATAAGCAACAGCCTTCACTTTCATTATATAAAAACCGTATAGACTGTTGGTGTGAAGAAGGATTTTACATGATTCTTAGAAACTAGGCCTATTGCAATTATGTTCAGATCCGTGGTACTACCAAATAGGAAGGGATGTTATCGATGAACCTCAGGACACTGTAGCTTTTTTCATGTGACGACAAACAAGATTTGCATCTTTTGACTTCACCCACAACACACGGAAGTACCGAAAATATATGATTGTTAAAATGCAATCATCAAGAGTTCAAGTTTCTTAGCTTGCCACTTATCTTAGCTTGTCACTTATCTTAGCTTGCCACTTATCTTAGCTTGTCACTTATCTTAGCTTGTCACTTATCTTAGCTTGCCACTTATCTTAGCTTGTCACTTATCTTAGCTTGTCACTTATCTTAGCTTGTCACTTATCTTAGCTTGTCACTTATCTTGGCTTGTCACTTATCTTGGCTTGTCACTTATCTTAGCTTGTCACTTATCTTAGCTTGTCACTTATCTTAGCTTGCCACTTATCTTAGCTTGTCACTGCCACTTATCTTAGCTTGCCACTTATCTTAGCTTGCCACTTATCTTAGCTTGTCACTTATCTTAGCTTGCCACTTATCTTAGCTTGTCACTTATCTTAGCTTGCCACTTATCTTAGCTTGCCACTTATCTTAGCTTGCCACTTATCTTAGCTTGCCACTTATCTTAGCTTGTCACTTATCTTAGCTTGCCATTTATCTTAGCTCGCCACTTATCTTAGCTTGCCACTTATCTTCGATTTGATCTGTAGATTCTCTCTGTTATGTAAATCAGCGTCTACTCGTAGTAAATGTTCCGTCGAGACAAAACCGATGGCGTGGCAACATCGTAATTTTCACTTTGTAATTCCTCGCTGCATGGTGGTGGCTTGTTATCCATATTCACTGTTATATATAGTATATGCGTAAATAATGAACCTTCAATGGTCTCGAGATATTTTGGATCAAATTGTAATAAAGTTCCTGCTGTCTACGCTATCTACCATTAATTAGAGTAAGCGGTGTGAGCTGCCGTACAAAGCCGTGACTGTGCAGTGTAAAGTAATGTTTATTCCTTTCGGACGTTCTGTGCAAAATTTCTGGTGTCGGGCTATTTTCTGCCGGGTCGGGTCATGCAAGATCCTGGTGTGAACTGCGTGACACGTACATTTGCTTTCGTGCCGGTTCGCCCACAGGGACATGTATCAATTGGATTGCATAAACATACCCATCTTAAACCTCAATTGGATTGCATATACATACCCATCTTAAACCTCAATCTTTGAGGTGTAAGATGGGTATGTATATGCAATCCAATTGATACATGTCCCTGTGGGTTCGCCATGATCGTTGTGATGTTAGTGAGAAGAACGTCCGAGAGGATGGTGGGCTAAAGCCTGATGTTAATGTGGCGATGTCTGGGAAGGTGCCTGGGGAATGTGGGGAAGGGTTGGATGCAATTCGACCCCCGTGGTATAGATGTCTGAGCTGCAATCGGGGGAAGATCTATGGTGACAATGAAGGATAGAGTTCTTGCAGTTTGCAGGTGGATATGAGGTCTCCTAATTGTGCAGACTTTGGAGCGGAGTAGACATCGTGCGCCTCTCACCCCTTATGTGCTATCTGGTGTTTTCATTTTGAAGGAACAAGACAGGAATTAATTCTTTTCTCCCGAGAATCTGAACTCTCCGGTGTTTAGATGTTGATGCCGTATGTTGTTACCATAGTGAGAGTACTGAGAATGATAGACTGTTGTACGATGATAATGGTCATATATGATGGAGATAGAGAATGATAGACTGTTCCAGTACGATGATATATAATGGTCATATATGATGGAGATAGAATATGTTAGATGTGTTCATAATTTGGAATTGGGGACCGAGTGGTCGGTCCGTCTCTTCTACTAAGTTTGCTTGCTTTCAGGGGACCGAGTGGTCGGTCGGTCTCTTCTACTAAGTTTGGTTGCTTTCAGAGAAAACCAAAAGAATCGTGCAAGAGATCCAATTTATTGTCCAATTTATTTTTCCACGACAGTGGATTGGTTCTGTGTATATCCGAATAAGATAATATATATTATTGGAGAGAAGACTGGGAAAGGGCAAAATTGCACGCAGAATGGTTCGCAATATTTTGATTCATCCTCTGCAGATATGGGCAAACGTAACACCTCTGACATTCACGCCATCAACCTGTCTGCCGATTGATATAGAGATATACTTCGCTGAAGGAGATCACGGAGATGGGAACGCTTTTGATGGACAGTGGGGTACACTGGGACACGCCTATTTCCCTTACGACAATGTCCCGGGTATCAACGGCGATACACACTTTGATGAGGCGGAGAAATGGATCCTCGGCATGGATGATGACGGTAACACACACACACACACGCACACACACGCACACCCACACATGATGTCAACCGTAAATTACGCGATGTAACAATTGACATACATTTTCCAGAAGCCCATAATTTAATGGACCATAAAATTTGGGGCTGTCAGATTTGTTATCACGATGGTGATGATAGCTCCCTACATCAACGCGATTCAAATGCTATACAATGAATTAAGGAGTAATTAACGTTTTGAATAATGTGTGTCTTTGCATTCATAATGATGAAAAAATTATAGGTTTCTGTGCATTTTTTTAGCTGTAGACACCGTTACATGGGCTGACTCATCCTCCATTTGATAACCCAGAAAACATATATAGGGAAAACCCTGGTTTTGAAGTATATTCTTAAAAAATCATGTAAATAATATATAACTTTTTCTTATGTTCTAACTGTTTGAAGATAATCACATTCTCTATCAAAATTTATCAAATTGGATGAAAGTTGCTGTGAAAAAAAATCTCGGCTAGAAGACTATCTCTTAACCTAGGAAAGGGAGTTAACCTACTGGGTAAAACAGGCAAAGTCATGAAAAATGGCTGTCAAATCCCAAAACCATCTGTCGACTACCTTAACATGATAATTAATGGAGAAAATCAGCTACTTTATTTGAATAGAACTTCATGATTGGGGAACATTGATCATGTCCACACTGTTCCATGGACAATGGGGAACATTGATCATGTCCACACTGTTCCATGGACAATGGGGAACATTGATCATGTCCACACTGTTCCATGGACAATGGGGAACATTGATCATGTCCACACTGTTTCATGGACAACACAAACATACAAGTATTTTCATCCAAATGCATGTGGAGGAAGCATATAGCGCAAACATCTTTTGGTGACTAAAGAAAAAGTTTTCCTCTTTGAGCAGGTGCCAATCTGCTGTTTACAGCGGCGCATGAATTCGGACACAGCTTGGGTCTCCAACATTCGGATGTAGCCGACTCTTTGATGTGGCCGTGGGCCAGTGCCACCCGGTCAGACGTTAGACTATCCGGTGATGATATCCAGGGTATACAGACCCTCTATGGTAAGATTAGACCTCAATATCTTCATCGTATAGTAAATGTATCCGACAACCATCCTTGTCCGTTTGGACAATTCAGAAGTCCATATTATTCTTCTGAATAACAAGCGTCTGATTCGTCATTCATAATTCAGCCGTCGCTCATAATCCAAGGAACTTTTCCATATTCCATATAACAGCAGTAACACCAAATTCAAAACGACAATCATAGTATACATAAACATAAGCTAATTTCCGGTTAAAGAGAAGCGGTCAACAGTTTTCAATGATGCTGGCATTGTTCCAAAAATATCAAATCCGTATCGCTGATCAGTATTCTTTGTCCTTGTGAATACTGTGAAGAGACCAGTATCAGAATCTATACGTAATATATTACCATACATCATCATATTGATACTTTGCTATAAGGTATGCCGGCAGACGCTGATCCTACCGAGACAATTCCGGAAACCAAATGTGCCACAACGACACCTGTGACGGAACCCACAACCATTACTGCTGCTGCCGACGCAACAACTACCACAAAAGCCACCACTACAACTACAACAGTGAAAGTGGATATAACGGACTCACCAGGGAAATCCACCACCCCCACAACAACAGCTCCTGCCACAACGAAACAACCGTGTAGTGGGAGAGTTGATGCTATCACTGAAGCTGCTGACGATCGTATTTACGCGTTCAGAGGTAAATTGAACTGTAACGATGATAATAAGTATTCAATGCCTCTGAGTAGACAATATCGGGGTAGAAGTCAGTGTGATTGCCAAACACTCAATCATACCCCGCATATGTATTTGTCTTTCTGGTAGACTTTGAATTTCTCTTTATGCTTAATAGTGTTAATTACTGAATCATCTTGGATTCTAAATATATAGGAACCCAGGATATAAAAGAAGATAAAAAGTCTGCTCTTTCGCGAAATACGTGTATGTACTGAAAACACGAAACGTGACGGAATGGAACAATACTCAAGCACACTAACTTAGTAAGTTGTATTTCTTTCACTGCAGATAATCAGGTCTATCGGTTGAATGACGACTCCGTCGATCCGGGTTTTCCTAGAGATGTCCAGTCAGTTTTCCCCAAAGCCCCCGATTTCATTGATGCTGCTACTACGGTCAGACTGAAAGGAAAATCTGCCCCCGTCAAAACTTACCTTATCAGTGTGAGTTATAATGCGACTTTACTGAACTCTATAATCTATACTTTTATGATATTCTCAGAATATAGAGGTAGACAATGGTGTTTCTTGAAGTAAATGTTGTTTTTGCTAGAGATTTCGCCAATATTGGTGCACAGATGGATATCTTGTTTGTTGTTAGAGATTTCGCCAATATTGGTGCACAGATGGATATCTTGTTTGTTGTTAGAGATTTCGCCAATAATGGCGCACAGAGGGATATCTTGTTTGTTGTTATAGATTTCGCCAAAATTGGTGCACAGAAGGATATCTTGTTTATTGTTAGAGATTTCGCCAATATTGGTGCACAGAGGGATATCTTGTTTGTTGTTGGAGATTTCACCAATATTGGTGCACAGAGGGATATCTTGTTTGTTGTTAGAGATTTCGCCAATATTGGTGCACAGAGGGATATCTTGTTTGTTGTTGGAGATTTCGCCAATATTGGTGCACAAAGGGATAACTTGTTTGTTGTTAGAAATTTCGCCAATATTGGTGCACAGAGGGATATCTTGTTTATTGTTGGAGATTTCGCCAATATTGGTGCACAGAGGGATATCTTGTTTGTTGTTGGAGATTTCGCCAATATTGGTGCACAGAGGGATATCTTGTTTGTTGTTGGAGATTTCGCCAATATTGGTGCACAAAGGGATATCGTGTTTGTTGTTGGAGATTTCGCCAATATTGGTGCACAGAGGGATATCTTGTTTGTTGTTGGAGATTTCGCCAATATTGGTGCACAAAGGGATATCTTTCGGAAGAATATCTATATTTCAGGTGTAAAGAAAACTGTTTCTTTACTCAGCAAAATTCAGTAGAAACGGAGAGCATTCTTCTGCGTTAAATTGCTAGTCCTAAATAACTGAACTCTCAGTTCATAAGGCGGTGTAATATGGGCATGAATATCTACAGCTGCAATGAACGATGTTAACAATTATTTTCGTCCCTTTATATTTATCGGAATGCAAAGTCTGTATTGCAGATGCATTAGTGAGTCTAAAACATATTATGATATCTCTGCAGGGTAACAGAATCTGGCGATATAGTGCTGATGGGTTTTCTCTGTACCGACGACAGTTCCTACTTGACAGAGGCTATCCAAGAACACTGTACCAAGAGTTTAAGACTCGAGTAAACAGAGTAGACGCGGCATTTAATGCTGGCGGGAAGAACGCCGACAAATTATACATTGTTGCGGGTCAGTTCTCAAACATTTTACAATAAAAATATATAAATTCTGTAGACCTGGATTGTTTTCTTTAGGTCATCATCAGTTGATTCCTGTGTTTTATAAACATGCAACATGGTTTCACAGAAGTCTGCACCTATTCGTGTATATACCCCAGCCAATCACCGCCCATACAAAAATACCCTCTCCCTTTATTACTTGAAATACTTGAAATGATTGACCTTCAATCAACTCAAACACTTACTACAGCACTGTTTCATTTCATATGTTTGAGTTACTCCAACAGGTTTCTGTTCTATGTATTCAAAATACATTGCAGTTTCATATCTCGTAGGCTTGATGTAGTTTTTGTTTCTGTGATCGACAGGAAACACCTACTGGAGCGTGAGTTTTGACCGAAAAGGCAAGCCCAAGTCCAAGGCCCACCCCCGCAGAAAGAGCGATTTGCTGAGAAACATTACCCACATTGACGCTGCCTTCAGGTGGTCAGTAGCGGGGAAAAGCTACTTTTACTCCGGGGAGGAATATTTCCGCTATTCACCGGGGAAAAAAGGCACTATTCTAGGACCACGTGACACCGGATATTGGTGGTTCGGCTGTCCAGGGCCGTGAATGTGAAGATGAGAAAATGAGTCAAAAGTTCATTTTGTGACCTCACGCGAGCCATTCAAAAGATTATCCGAATATAATAGACTAATCAAAATCACACTGTTAATTGGACAGTCAATACCATGAACTTTACCTGTGTACTTGTTCTTCCAAATGGACTCGGATCAGAGGAGAGAGAATCCGTCTAATATTGTAAGAATCAAATTACCAATGATTGAAAATTCAGAACCATGACCATAGTGCACTTTTGTATGACTTTCCAAGAGGATGTATAATGAACATTAGTATAGCTTTCCGCGAGAGTGCATAGTGAACATTAGTATAGCTTTCCACGAGAGTGTATAATGAACATTAGTATAGCTTTCCACGAGAGTGTATAATGAACATTAGTAAACATAGTAAACATTTGTATGGCTTTCCACGACAATGCATAGTGAACATTTGTATGGCTTTCCACGGGAGTGCATAGTGAAAATTTGTATGGCTTTCCACGAGAGTGCATAGTAAACATTTATATGGCTTTCCACGAGAGTGCATAGTAAACACCTGTATAGCTTTCCACGAGAGTGCATAGTGAACATTTGTATGGCTTTCCACGAGAGTGCATAGTAAACATTTGTATGGCTTTCCACGACAATGCATAGTGAACATTTGTATGGCTTTCCACGGGAGTGCATAGTGAAAATTTGTATGGCTTTCCACGAGCGTGCATAATGAACATTAGTATAGGTTTCCACGAGAGTGCATAGTGACATTTGTATGGCTTTCCAGCAGAGTGCATAGTGACATTTGTATGGCTTTCCAGCAGAGTGCTTGTGTTTCATACATTCCTTTGCAAAGAGTGCATTATTTCTATAATACTCTTCCCGTAGTTTCTTTGTATCAAAAATGCATTTAATTTGCTCGATGACAAATAGAAACCACGAACCACGCGTCAGTTAACCATGAACCAGGCGTCAGTTAACCATGAACCACGCGTCAGTTAACCATGAAACAGGCGTCAGTTAACCATGAACCAGGCGTCAGTTAACCATGAACCACTCTTCAGTTAACCATGAACCACGCGTCAGTTTTGGTGAGCCAGGCATTTCAATATTATTACGATTTGTGAGACTAAACCAAAAACAACGGAATCGTTAAGGATCAGGATTTAATTGCCAGTATTTGATACTTGACAGGTACAATGACGTGCAGGTTCACAATCCACTTCCGGTGATCAGGGATATGGAGGGAACTATGGAGGTTTCAGTCATTTAAAACAATATGCAGTAGACAACCTAGTCATTAATTTGTATGACTTTGATATTAGAACTTGTGGACGCATGCACGCCCCATCACATATAGCACTTGTACCAGCAAGTATCGGTGTGTGAATTATAACAAGCGGTCAGACACTGGATGAAGAGATATTGATACAGTATATCAATTATCTCAGTACCTGTACTCTACACCTCCTCAATGTACAGCCGATGGTTTCGTCGGATAGAATAAAATATGTTAATGTTCGACGAGTGGGATTCAAAAGTACGGGGACAAATTCCAGGAACTGTATGATCTAGGTCAATAGCATCAGTAGCAGGATACCAATTTAAAGGAAAACATGCAAATATTAACTTCGTTTTCCCTTAATGGAAATCGCAATTACTAGGTTAAATATTTCAATACTTGTAAAATCATACCAGCTAGAAAAAAAGCAATCTCATGGCATAAGATTTTATACCTTCTACTGTCAGAAAAAAAACGACAGTTTAGCAGGTTATAAACGGAGAATTGTAACTGAGTGTCCAGCATCGGTGCAGTTCCAATTGAGTACATTTTTGGAATTAATCTAGAAATTCCGGATGCAGTAGGTTGTGGGGGCTGAGAAGAAGCTGTTATTATTCTGAAATTATACGAATTTACTTGTTTGTGACTGACTAACTAATAAGAGTTCACACCTTTTAAATATCCTAGTGTGGAGCGGCTTAACAAAACTCCAAGTAAATAGAGCGACTACGCAATTCGATACATCACTTTATTTATATTTAATTTTACTTATATTGGAGTGACGGTGGTAAAAAGGAGGAAATGTTCCTCATAGTAGTAGGAAGCCATGAAATTCTGTCGTTAAAATGAGGCTGAAAGTGCGGCTGATGACGTCACGGATGACGTGACTTCCGGTCACGTGACCCGTAAATCTTAGGCAATGTCTGATCATTTACGGCAATCTCCGAGAATCTTCGGTCATCTCCGGCAATGTCCTCTCATCTCCGGCAATCTCCGTGTGTTATTTTCGGGGGTACAAATGAGGGATTCTTGTGTACAATGGACTTTGGCAAGTCGACCCAATATGACCAATCAGCGTGCCGTATTTTAACCATTGAAATCTTTAGAATTATAGCCAATC